>JAGDQP010020207.1:21458-33657 GCA_022664845.1 Lepisma saccharinum | reverse complement strand
ATATTCTTAGTGGACTTAAATTGCTTTGGAAAGGGGGTGGGGGTTCTTATCTATCCGTTGGCAACACTGGATAGCGCCTAAATGAAAGCAGAGAGAAACTGGCTTCAAAATTTGAAATCAGCGACCTTTCGTTACAGTATGAACATCTTTAAAATTGGGAGTATCACAGAAAGAATTTCATTATTTTCTTCAGCATCATTATCGATACTCGTAACACAATGTAATACCTTTCCCTGTGAAGCCTTCGTTAACTTCAAGTGTCTTACTGATACATACTGATAAATACAGGGTGTATTAAAAATCATTATCTCGTGAAATACGAGGGCCTCGAAGAAAATACTCCAAATTTAGGTTCAGAGACCTTGATCTGTTAAAGCTACAACCTTCTCTTACAGTATTTTTGCACTTGCTTCACTTTCTTTATAAGCAATTAAAATCTGTGTTTCCATAAATTTTAGCGAGCACAAAAACATTTGGAGTTGGCCACGAAGGGTTAGAGAGAGGAAAAGTGTTTAAAAAGTTCTCCAAAATTTGATGGTCTCATAATGTATTATTTTTATTGGCGTTAAACATAAATTACATGCATGTTACATAATAATGTACCATCATATTGAAATAGCCAAGAACAAGGATGAAGTATCATGCAAATAAAAAAAAAAAAAAAGAAAAAAAAAGTGGAACAGTCCTCCCTTCTATACTTTTCCGATTTTCCAGGTCTGGTTTTCAAACCAGAATGTCGCAATTAGAACAATTTAGAACGTGTGACTTCAGGTGGCCAAATCCAATGACTGGTGGCCGTGGCGCGCCAATTTTGCATACTTTATAAACACTGGAGCGGATTAAGTCAGACCTTTTTCTAAATAGACAAAAACCAGAAAGCCTTTAAAAGATCTACTAACGCATTTAGACGGTAACACCTTGACACGGACCAAACATCGTGGCATAATTGCATGAATTGACCATTGGGGGACAAAATAATAAACAATTATGTACATACTATTTTGCTCTTGAAATTCATCTAACTACTGAATCCGAAACGTAAATGTAGTTGCTGTGTTGATCTTTTTTTAATTTAAAAAATAAGCTTTCGTTCAGAATGTATCTTTATTATTGTTATGGTCACAGATGCTATAAATCTGTGTTTCAAACCTATTTTTATATATATTATAGTATTAATCGATTAATTTAAACATGATTCAACTTTATAATTGTGTTATACATTGATTAATGTAGTTTTAAGTTATTTTGCACGTTAAATAACCATTTCAAGTGAATGAACAACTTTAATGTAGTTTATAAAATGACCTCCTTCTTGTGTCAGTGTAGGAAGCAACTTCTTGTGTTTAGGGCTAAAGCCCAGGAGGACGACAGATGGCGTTACGATCGGATTGTGCATAAAGCAGATAGTTTAACGATGTTATTTAAGCAATATGAACTTAATTTAATTATGGAAATGTTTCTTATAATACTGGAACAAGTGTTTATAAAAGAGAAATTGATCTGCATGTTCCTATTAATATAATCTTTAGATAAAAAAGCATAAATGCAAATGGTTGTAAACCTATGTAATGTATATAATGGTCGCAGGGTTTTGTACAACAGAACATAACAGCAGAGGAACTTTATTAAAGTATTTTAATCCTCTCATTTTTTGGTTTTCTTCAAGCTCTAACGCTACATTGTGGCTTAAGACCCTTTTTAGCGTTTATGTCAACTCCAGTTGATATTTTACGTAAAGCTAGTCGTAGCCCCTATGAGTAGGAAAAATCCAGAGAGTGGGCACCCTAGTTTCTATCTTTGGAGTAGAAGCGTCGTGAAGTTGTTTATTTACGGGTATACGGAACTCATCACTTTCCAAAGATCCCAGAAGAACCTAATTCTAGCGTCCCTGAGATAAAAGATATAAGATAATGACAGTAAACCGGAAGTAAGGTCCAGATCAGTATTAAGAACGGTTTCAGAATGTAATCTGAAATGCATGGCTTGTTTGTGACTTTTATAATTGTTATTGTATTGGAATATAGTATTCTACATTCTTTGCACGGTAATTAATGTACGATCTCCGATTTGTCAAAAGTTCTAATTTTCATGCCGCTCAGAGTTCAAATCTAATGGATTTCTCTTTTTTAAATCATTCGGTTATTCATTACTTGTGGACCTCTTAAGGTCTGTAAACTCACATTGTAAGTGTTGTATGGGAGTATTATCTAATTGTCCAGCATGAAAACAGGTCATTTATCTATAGAAATTTTCACTTACTACTTGTTTTTGAACAGGAAATTACTGATGCCGCTCTTTAAGCTAAATATAAGTTATTCTCGTTTCAGTTGTGATTTTCTTCTTCATCGAGCACGTAGCTTCTAAGAACGGAACAAACTACTAACATGTGATCAGAACCACGCTCGACTTTTAAGTCGAAGGTAGAATGCAGGTGCACAAACAAACATACGATATCAGTCACCACCATACCATAAAGTACAAAAAGCCGTTAGCCTATACAACACGGTTGCCTTGTACAGATAAAACGGAAAGACATGATGGAAAGTAGGTACAATGATCATACATATAACGGCAGTAAACAGAAGAAAATACGACGTGAAAGGACCAACCACTGGAACAAAGACCAAAAAATGAAACAGAACGCCAGAGAACAGAAAGTTAATTGAAAAGTCAAAATTGAAAGATCACATTAGCATACATCCACATTCTGAAGTCTTATGAAGGCAATCCATCCCCATCGCAAATCAGTCCCTTGCACTTTCATTAACATTTGATCCCTAGGAAACATTTCAAGTCTTTCACGTGTGGAAACATTCCTTTTCTTACTCAATTTCTTGTTTCCGGGCTGCACTACTCACGCCACTTTTCCCCGCCTTCAACTCATTTATCACTTTCTGCAGGCTGACTTAACTTCTCTTTCTGACAGCCTTTCGATCCAATCGTCTTTTATATACTCGTGGAATGTTCAAATTCACTCAGACAAATGCTTTTGCCCATACATCACCCACGACACTGCATACCAGAGCCACATTTCACTTACCTACTCATTCTATGTTATATTTTAACAACTGGCACGCGTGAAACATTGACCACACATGCACGGGAGATGATTGTTGTCAGAGTTTCCATATCAAACCTCCTCCTGCATATTCACGTTGCCAATTTTTGCACGTTCCACAGCAGTAGTATTGAACCACCAGTGCTGTCTGCGACGTCCTGTGTGTTCTTGCAGCCTGTGTGCTCCCTTCTTTTCCTCACACGTATTGCGCACTCGCGAGCACCATACAATGCCATGGTACTCCATTTCACCCCATGATACGGTATATACAAAATCATGTTAATAGATTTTGTTAACGCACTATTACCTATACGATTGCAAATTTGTATTCTGCTGTTTTTAAAGTGTGGCCAGATCATGTGTTAAAGATTGAATTTTATTAAAAATTATTAATGTATTTTGTAAATTGTTTCGTATATTCTGTGTATGCTAGTTTATTTGTTGTGTTGTGTGTAAATATGTATGAGATTGAAAATATATATATTGAGAAATACAATTTGTGTTTTATTAATTTATAGTCCCAAAGTGAAATGTTTGACATGACTGAAGGTCCTAAAGATACACCTATATTATTGTTTGTGTTTCCCAAGTATTTCTTCAATAAATGTAGCCCAGGTTTTGTGAAATTTCCTTTGTCGGTATGTAATTCCAGAATTTTTATAATTACGGAGCACGCTTCCATAACAATCCTGTCAATGTTATTAAAACTATGAATTATTCTGGTTGATTATAGTGTGCTTGATGCTTTTCTGCAAATGTTTGGAAAGTACCGATACTGGATCGTTTGTGTTGGGTCTCCTTTCCTGTTCGCTAATTCTCACTGACAGACGTTTGGTCACGCCTATGTACCTCTTCCACAGTTACAGTTAACTTCAAATACATCTGATCTTTTTATGTTATTCACGAATAACTTTTGTATCCTGTTGATAATTGTTCATGTTTGTGGTGTGTTGAATACTGCTCTAATGCCAATATTGGGCATTCTAACATATTTATTTTTATTATTATTTTAATAGTAGCAAAAAAAAAAAAAAATCCATGGTCAAATGCGGGAAGTTGAAACAAGGTTTGTAGGTTCGAAGGAAGACGTACCCCCATTCCCCCCCCCCACACACACACCTGTTTTTGATATACATGAATGACTACCTCAAGCGCATTAACTGCCCTTCAGGGCAATGTAAAGGCAAGATCTCCATCAAAAGATGGCAGCACTATCTCCGTATATGTTTACTATATTTTTATCGTTGCACGAAATTTCAATGCTGCTCCTACAGATTCAAGCATAGAGAGTTCAAACTTTCACAAAAGAAACTTTCATAGCTAATTCAAGAGTTCTATCCGTGACGATTTTTTTTTCTTTCTTTCTTGTTATTCTTAAAACAGCTTCACTGTTGTCATGCCATGAACAATGAAGCTCTTTTAACAATGAAAAAAAAAAAATCGTCACCGACAGAACTCTTGAATTGGCTATGAATTTTCTTTTCTGAAAGTTTGAACTCTCTAGGCTTGAATCTGTAGGAGCAGCATTGAAATTTCGTGCAACGATAAAAATACATTAGATATATACGGAAATAGTGCTGCCATCTTTCGTTGGAGGTATTGCCTTTACATTGTCCTTAAAATTTTTGAAATGTCTCGTAATTACGTTATTTAACCTTTACAAGGCAAGTAAGACTTAAATGCTCTTCAAAAGAAGAATGTTTTCATACAAATAAGAAAAGGCAGTATATTTTGACTAACCTGTGGATAGCCCTTAATTTCAATCTGTAAAAGTTATTTTCTTTCTATTCATCTCCGCAATTCTCATTGCTGGAAATTAGAGGAAGAAGGATGCTCCCATATCACATTTCTAATATGTTAATATGGTTCTCAACTTCTTTATTTTATTTATAGTTTTTTTATTATCAGATTCATTAATTAAACTTCACCTTCTTCACAGAATTTGTCACATTATGCAATGTTTCTGGTTCCTACAATTTATACGCAATGACCACTTGTACTATTCAAGACAGCTGACGCGCTTTTCCAATGACATTTTGTACCCGGAGTTCTCTTTATAGACAACGCCACTTCTTGTTCTGATGTATATGATTTACTGGACTACGAGGAATACACAGAATCAAGAACCGTGATTGTAGGTAGAGTAAGACACGAAATACAGCCTAACAACCTCATGGTCCTGTAGCGGCCGTAACTAGTACTAAATATAGCTGAGCAATCTAATCTTCTGGTATTATACTATACTCAATGAAGCATTTCAATTGATGTACATGTGAGGAGTTGAATGGTGTTGATTCTTTACTTCTTCTTGGTAGTGATTTTTCATAATATTAACCCATGAACGTATTCGTATTTTGTAATCTAGCGCGGAAATGGCTAATTATGCCCATTCATTGCACTTTCGTTTTATTAATTGCTGTTTTATAATAGTATTTATAATATAATATAGTTTTGGAGTCTAACAGTCTTAGTAATTGATGGTTTAAGGTCAGGTATTTATTGGTTGCTATGGTTTCTGTCCGCCATAGCTGTCAGTCACTCTTAACTCTCCTGTCACTGTCGCATTTGATGTTGTTATCACAGTTAATTTTGAATTTTCATTATGTACAACTATTATATAGAACACTCCAACATTTTATAATACTACTGAGTAAATTTTCTTGAAGGATGGTCGAAAAAACTTTGGAATATTGTAAAAAATGCACAGGAGATTTCAGCAGCTTTCTTCTAGTTCACCGCCATCTTGCCAATCCAAATCCATGAACGACACACTTGGAAAACAACAGAACGAAAACTTCCAAACATGTAGGTCGTAGTGTTCCTCTTTCAAATATCCTTGTACATAACACGTCTTTCATTTCTCTTCCTTCTATGTACATAACACGTCTTTCATTTCTCTTTCTTCTATGTACATACACATACTTAAATAAGTACCTGTCAACACCCGATGATCTCTAATATGAGATCCAAACGTTTTTTTTAACTATATTAGTAGACTTCTCACCGTATGTTAGTATCGTATTAATTTCAAAAATATGTAAATTCCAACATTAATATAGAAAACAGACTACTGCTTATTTCATACAGTGGTCTAGCGGTTATACATCCTGCAAAATTCCATAGAATTGTGCTGCGGCCTGTGTGTACTTTTCTGGAGTAAATATATAAGATGGTAAACAAGGTAGAAAAAAAGGAGACTTACATAGTGAAATCTTGAGATAGGATTTCACAAAACTATAGAAAATAAGTACGTTTCGCAATTGCGTTTTCAACTGGTAGGAAGGAAAATGGACAGAGCGGACAGGTGCGGGAGTGGTGTTAAGAAAACGCCATATTGCCAATGATGCTGGGTGACAGTGTGGCCAGGTTATGGAGGCGAGAAAATGACTAGATGGGTCGGAGAAAACACCAAGTGAAGAAGAAAGTGTAAAAGTTACTAGAAGCAGGTAAGGGGCTTCCTGAAGAGATAAGAGGGTAAAGAATCGGAGGGGAAGGGGGAAATAATAATAACAATAATTATGAAAATGAAGGGGAGAACAAAGAAACAATATAGAAAGATAGAATAAAAGAATAATAATATAATAAAATGTAACTAGAGACGGTACAAGGAAGAGAATGGAAGAAGATGGCACTGCACTGCAACGAATTACAGGCAGTTGAGGCCGGGTTCATGGTTGCCGAAAAGGATGGAGATGTACGTCTGCTCCCATCTCTTTCTTACTGTGGCAGATGAGTCAGGGTTCAGGACTTTCAGGATTCTAACTCGAAAGGTTTCGTCACAGGTGCAGCCGTGATAAGAAGTGTGTTCAGGTATGGGGAGGTGCGGAAGTTGGCATCTGGAGGAGTGGCGATGGCTGTTGATGCGGAATTATAGAAAAGTTTGAGTTTCGTCAACGTAGAAGGCGGAACAGAGGTGAGATAAACGAGGTTGGAAGATATGCAACTACGGGAGTGTCTGAAAGAGTACGCCTTGTGAGTGACAGGATGTACGAAGGACGGATTGGGATAGCACAGGTTTTGCAGCTGAGTCTATTGCACTTGCTAGGTTTGGGGGGAGTGGGGAGGGGAATACTTTTATAAATTCCTGCCCGAAAGCACTAATGGAAAATATTTCAATACAGTTACAACAAAGAATCAACATTATATACCTAAATCTAAGCTAACAAAGTTTTCTCTCAGTTAAAGAGCGAATATGAAAAAGTTAAAAGTTAAGATTGCCTCTTTTACAGATCCTACCCACTAAAATTGATAAAAACCTGGCCTCCATAGATACGAAACAAACATATATCCAATTTTATCTCAAAATTAAGTAAAAGAAATCAGTAATTTAATTATGATGCACATTAGTTCATAACGTTTGGCATGAGGTGAACCAAACCTAACCAAGGCTACCTTTGCAAAGGCTCTAATTTCGACAGGAGATAGATAGAATGTACGTCACGCAGAAACACATGTTAGTGATCGGAAATCGAATCCAGTCGCCATATTCGCAATCACTCACGCTCCACAAGACTACGGCCATATCGAGTAAAAGAACAGTATTTACTGCGTAAGTACAGAACTAAGGATTATTTTTGGCCAGTGTACGATAAGCGTAAAAGAACTTCGTGATAGGGGGGGAGAGGGGGGTCAGCAAATTCTAGGAACGAATTCTCTGAAAATTATGTCCATTTTTGTTTCAAAAAGAGAAGTTTCGGAAACAGAGGCGTCCAACGGCATCACTATAATAGATGTAGTAATACCGACAATTAATTATGTAAGCTATGTTGGCTCTGTAAATGACACTCAACGTTGTACCCACAGATGGAAAACCTCGACAAAGGGATTCCCCACAAAAGCATTTCACTCTGGCAGAATTAAGGATGAACGGTATACAAGCATATGACTCCTGACAGCTGCACTCCTCAATCATAACCCTTGCTCAGATATATTCTTTCGGATTCTTTCTTGCCATAGTTTGGACAAAGTCCAATTTTTCGGTCGGCTCAATCAATGCTACACGTTAAGTCTTACCTTTCGATTTCGTCCGATGTACAATTTGGCGGAACTAGTCGTGCCTATTATCGCCATATCTCTGTACGATTGGGAACATGTGAGGATGGAAACACATGTTGGACGTAATTTTCAAATATTACCTTTCCTTTTTTAAGCATGTTTCTAAGAAACTAACTCTTCGCTATTTCACCACATGCGCTGAAACAAAACACGATGTACTATGAGCTCGGCCAACAAGATCAAAAGAACATTATCTCCCGATTCTATGACTTGTTTACTAACATAAGAAGGCATTTTTAACTTCTGCATCTTTAGAAGTATTTATCTTTATATATTTTCAACTCCTTTAAAAAAAAATTCGCAAATGCATAAACGACTAAAAAACATTTTTATTCATTCCTCGAGAACATTTTTGTATATAAAAGGGAAAGATATACTTTCACGAAGCAAATTTCGCTTTCACTGACGAACGAAATTCTTCTTTCCATATTCAAAACCTAGTAAATTCTCACTTTACAGATGAGTGCTTGTATGCACGAACCGAATTTAGTTTAAAATACTGTAGTACAATATTACAACGTAAGAATATATCTTCCCCTTAAAGATAATAAAAAGTATTGGTACTCACCTCGCTATTAATTAATTTACTAGTGTCTTCTACTTCCGACCCTTCTTGTTTCTCGGGTTCTAATTCCTGTAAAGGGAATTTCGTAAGATAAATAACACAAAAACACACTTCAGAAATAATCACGAGAATGTAAATAACTGAGGAACTTAGTGCGAGAGGAAGCTATACCGAAGGTCAATAAAGGAATGATTACTAATGATTTGCATTTCTTCTGACTGTAGGAAACAGTGATCATAACATTACGGACAGATGTCAGATAAATGCAAGTAATTAGTCCTTTCATCCGCTGCAGCATTGATCCATCACGCACTGAACCCCTAAACCAGTAGTTGAAATTTCAAAAAGAGTGACGTAAAACATGTATTTGTCTGGAGTCTACAAAGATACAGCCTACAACATATGACCGCCATTTTACAACCGGTTTTAACACCGAAAAGTAATAATAAAGCATTTTAAAAACGAACCTGTTCGTGTTTTGCAAAATTTCTTAAAAGCAACATTTTTCCCTTCCTAATATATCTTAAATGTTATGCATATCGTATCTTTATTATGTCTCTCGGTTAGTTCAATGAAATAAAATGAAATTGGGTATTGCAAAGCACAGAATGATTGTCATCGTACAGAAACATGCAGTGATGTATTTCAGCCATGGCGACGCCAGGGCACTTTTTGAAAGTTGTGTGGGTATAGCAGCGTCGGGACTTTTTTTTTTTAATCTGTCACTGGATGTAATTAGTATTACGTATGTGACAGAAGCAAAAAGGTCAAACAGAGCGATAGGTACGAGAAGGATGCAGAATCTGTTGCAATTCCTTTAACTTAAATTAAAATGAATGATGAAGTTACAAACAACAAAACAAAAAGAGAAACAAAACAGAGACTTTGCAAGGAAGAAAACATGATCTGACATGAATTGTGGGAAATGATTTCGTACAAATAATAATAATATACGTGTGAAATAATATGCAGAAACATGTGAAATGTTGCATTTTGTGTTAAATTATTAACTGTGTGTACGTTATATTTAATAATGTACATATACAATAACTTAAGGATTTCGTACGTATGGCTGCAGTACGTGACTGGAAATTATTATCCGTATAGTTTTTATATGTCTTAGTCTTGTTACGTTTGTACAGACAACCAAAAAGGCGGAAGAACATGACCCGACACGTGTGTGTTGAAAGGAGCTGAAATTTTGGAAGAAGTGAACCACGATCCCAAATTGGGTATTTGTGGACTTCACTACATTTTAGGCTTCAGTATTAAACAACTTATTTATTTTACTATTATGGGCTAAGATGGAAGCTGCGATCCCTCTTCCGGACAGAGAATAATGTGGCATTATTCTCAAGGTACTGTTCAAGGTACCATGTCTGCATTTGGAAGGTGGGAGTCGTCGTTAGCTGAACTAGCAACGAAGACTGGAGACAACTTTTACCTTTAGTTAGAGAAGACATGAAAACGCAGCGTTCCTTTCCTCAATTCAAGACACGACTGCTGGCATTCGGCTGATGTGCTACAAGGAAACTAGAGAAAATCTGTCACAATGTCCTTCGTGAACAGAATTTGAACCTACGCCATCTCTTTTACTCCTGTGCGTGATTTTCTTAACAATTTTTGTTGTTCCTAAAGTCGTCCATGAGCCAAGGTGGCTATTTCTCTCCTTTTGACTTTGAATGAATCTTTCGTAAATATTCGAAGCTTATAAACCTTAATCAGTGACAAGCAACTTATCAGAAATCGGAAATTCCAAATGCATATTTACATGTTTGAAGTACTCAGTGAAGTACACAACAGAAGTGCCATTAAGAAGTGTAACAGAAAATATAGCGCGGGAAAGTTTGCCTCGGCAAGTGCTTGTAGTAAGGTGTGATTTCAAGTCTCTTGTCAAGCAAGCATTTCTCCTTAAGATTTAGATTTTCGTTCAGTAGTTTCACTTGGAACCACTGAGTGAAAGAAAACAGGTCTAAATGAAGGAGAGAGAGCGATTTTACATACTCGATTTACTTTTCCATTAAACAAACATCTGTTGCAGTCAGAGGAACAGCAATATGACAATCTGTTGAAACGTTCTTTGTGCAAGACAGAACTATGTTTTGAACACACATTACGAACCATGATTATACAAGTAATTGCCAGCACGTACTTTTCAAGAGATCGTCCTTTCATGGCAGTAATGAAATGTAGTGAACTCTTCTTACTCATTCAAAATTTCACTCAGTAAACATAAGACTAATTCTGAAAACACGAGGCCTGAGCCATAGATTCCTAAAAACTACAAATAAATTCAATTCAATTCGACAACACGAATGTTTTTTTCTTTTTTGCTTGTTTATATTTTATCAATGGGTAAAAAATATTAATTACTATCTTTTTATCTGAAAGCTTAATTTTTGCATATAATAATACTGTAATCATCAGAAATGACCGACAGGGATTTAAACCTCAGACCCTTCAGTATACAATCGCGCATCCCAGAAATCGTGCCAAAATGAAAGTTACACCTTGTTACACGCACTTGTCGAGGAGGAGACAGACTTTCCTGTTCTATATCTCCTCTTACACTTTTAATTCCAATATTTGTAACGTTTCCTCAATATAACAGTGCCTTCTTCAGACGTCTCTGTGATGGTCACCTCTTTTAGGTCTCCTGAAGAACCTGTTACTTTTCCTGTGTCTTTCTCAGGCCACACTTGAGAAAAGGAGGTACTCTGGAACAAAGAGAAGGACGTGGTCTGAAAAAGGGAAATGTTCTTCAGGAGAACCATCACAGATGGGAGACGTCTGGTGAAAAAGGGATTGTTATATTGAGAAAACGTTACAAATCGTGTGTAATTTCTTGTGAGCACAAAAATCTTTAGTGTTGACAGTGATTAAGATTTTCAGACTAAGGAAGTAAGGTATGACGGCCATAGGTGTGCGCAGCGTTGGTGCCTTGACACCCCCACTAGCTCCAGAAAAGATCGTTAAACATCTAGAGATGGAGAACGAGGAGACCCACAAAAATGGCAACGCATTTTATATTGACTTTTTCTCTATGATCTTGCGTTTCCCTATTGTTGAGCACAAACTTACGTACTAACACTACGGTTTAGTAACACACTGCTCGCTATTGAGAATAAGAGAAACTCATTGTCTATCTCGCTGGATCATGTTATTAAAATATAAAAGTACATTCCTTATAGTCGTGTTCGCAAATCTTCCTTCATCGCAGTTGTATGTACGATATATATATGAGCTCCTGCGTAGCCTAGTCGGTAGCGCGCTCGACTTCAATGCGAGCGGTCCCGGGTTCGATTCCCGATGGGGGCTCAAATATTTCGGTGTTGACCCAGCATCGTGAGGACAATTGGGGAGCTGCTGTGAATAAAAGACAGTGGCGATCACAGTGAGAGCTTCGGCTCTCCTCTCCCAACCCGTCTGGTCAGCGTGGGAGCAGTAGACCAACTCCTCCCTTCGGGGAGAGGCCTCATCCACTAGTGGATTGAATATGGCTGTGATTTATTATTATATAT
>JAGDQP010020207.1:0-16458 GCA_022664845.1 Lepisma saccharinum | reverse complement strand
CTCCATACGTAAACACGACCGGTTGTTGGAAACAAGGTGTAGGTCGAAATTCATCGGAATACATTACGTGTTTCCACTGATCAAGCGTCCACTCCTTGTGGTCCTTGCACCACTGGATACGCCGCTTCGCATTTACTGCTGTGACCAGAGGTTTGGCGATCGCGGCCCTGCCATGAATTTTCATTTTGTTCCCGTCGCACTGGTTTTGATGAAACAGGGTTCTGTAGGCCGGAATTGAGTTCAGACGTAATTATCATTGCAGTGGTCTGCTTTTTAGCTGCTACAATCCGTTTTAATGCCCTCCTGTTTCTATCGGACAGGATTGTCTTTCGACCATTGTTGTGCTTTGCAGACGTTGTTTGCCCATGCATTGTGTATGCCCTCGTGACATTGGACACAGTGCCTGTCGATACCCCCACAATGGTCGCCACTGTTGTCACTGAATCTCCAACCAGACGGGCACCAACGATCATGCCTCTTTGGAAGTCTGTCAGGTCGCCCATTTTACCGCACCACTTGCATACCACGACACTCACAGGTGAACTGGGTACTGCTGACGGAAGAGGAAGGTCCACATGACACATTGAAAACAAAACACGATCGGCAACCGCAACACGTGGTGTACAGTGGCGGGCCACACTTACGTGTCCTGTATGACGTGTTTTTAGATTTTTTGTCCAACCCCTGTAATATATATATATATATATATATATTTTGATTGCTGAATATTGTACGAGGGTAGATCAAAAAGTAAAATATTAAATGGTTTACCATAATGTTGCTGGAAGAAGAAATAGTATTTAAAGAAGGGGTTGCGCAAGTCCCCTTCCTCCAGCACATCCCTGAATATAAATATGTTATTCATATGTGTTAGCGAATATAAATATACGAGAAAATATTATGATATTCAGCGCTATTAGCAAAGGATGGAAGACATATACATGTACTTTAAAGGACAAGCACAATGTACTATTATTTTTAAGAAAATGTAAACTATTTTTATCGTATTTGCAGGGATAAAACTCCAGGTCTTCATGTACCAACATCTAGTATTGGGATTGGGAACTATTCCATCTTGATATTGATGGAATACTTCACCACCATGAAGTTGAAAAACAAGTTTACGATACTTAGCAACGCCGTTACCTTTAATTTAACATTGGAATTATGGGCGGAAGAAGACTAGCAGGCAGGAATGCCCCTACTTAATTCTCGGGATGGGTTGTGGATAACTTTCCCTATTTTTCTACTGGCACCCTCATAAATTACATACATTTTGAGCATGCATATGATGACAGAATATACAAAAATTTGTAAATAGTTGCTACTTACGTCCATATCAAAATGTACAACACCCGTGGACCTTCTTTTGGCTTTCCTCTTTCTCTGGATGACCGCTTGAGTTGCCTGAGCATTTCGACTATCATTTTCTTTATCTTGTTCTGAAAGAAATTAAAACGCTTACGTTAATTTCAATAGTAAAATTGTATTAAATGTATTCGATGTTCATCAGTACGAATTTGAAAATCTTCGCAACGTTAATAAGAATATAACATGCTTAATAAAGTGTATGTTGTTAAGTTCTACAGCCTATAAATTGCCTGTGCTGTTGAAACAAAAGTGTTCAATCGTCTGTGATTTTGAGCGAATTTTATTCTTGTTCTATACCAAGGTTGAATATTGTAGTACTGTATGGAACCGCAATGCAGTAACCTCCTAGGAAAATATTCACAAGAATTTTTTTAATTGAGTTTTCAGATAACTAACAATACATTACACAAAAATAAAGTATAACCGATTTTCTCAAATATTTCGATTGCTAACTAATATCTACACGGAATGCGTTTTTTTTTTTAAAAAGTTACTACATGAATATGTATATTGCACTCCGCCGCTAAATAAGTGAACGCACTAAATCTGGCAAAAATTCTCCCTTATACAGAGCATGTTAAGAAATCAACTTTCTCTAGTACGTGACAATGATGTATGTACTTGTAAATTAAGTATTTTTTTTAAATGTGTAATTAAATAATTGTATATTTATTTATTTATTGAATTATATTTTTAGTATTATATATATATTTTATATTAACTAATGATTATTTTCAGTTTATTATTATTTCTGTATTTGACGTGCTTTTGACCACCTAGTAATTAGAGCATATACCGGGTGTTCAATAATTAACGAACAAATACGCACGAAAGGGCAGCAGTTCCAGATGTTCTTTGACCACGTGTTTGCAGGTCTTTGATTCAGTCCTACTTTGACTGTGTTGAAGTGAACTGTCAAGATGATGTATTTAACCGAACAACACGGTTTTGTGTGTGTGAGAGTGTGAAAACTTGGCATCAAACAAACCAAAGACCTTCTGAAACACTGAGAAAATGGTCAACAGCTTACGAGAGTCTTCGAAAGCCATCAAAGCCAACTGTTTAGAAATCCGAGACAAGTGGTTCTGTTCTCGATGTTCGTAAAGAAAATGTGGGTGCACCAAGTTCAGCCAGAGTACCGGAAAATGTGGAACAAGCACACTGGTGCACCTCCGGATGGCACTTTGGGTGTTTCTAGGACCATAAACAGCCAGTTTGGAAAAACTATGTTCGCTCTCAACTACCACAATCATTACCCTGGGACTATCGAATGGTGTCCTTATTCTCCCCAAAAGATTTGGTCTACAAATCACGCCCTAAAACTGAGAATAAGTTCAAAGACGCTATCACTGAAGCTCTTTTCACTGTAACTTGAGATACTTTAAGCCATGTCATAGACAACCTTCAAGCCGGAATGCGCCAACAGAAGGCAAAACAGTTTAAAAATCTTAGCAATTATTTACTTCTTGAGTTCACTTCAAAGAAAAACTGATTCCTTAAATTTATCTTTTGCCAATAACATTTTTTCTACAAACTAAGTGTTCCGTTAATTATTGAATACGCGGTACATCTGTAAGCAGCGGGGAAAAAAATCAAATCAAAAGCAGGATTTTCTCTCACCAACGCAATCTAGTTTCATGTAAAACACTTACATAAAACTCCTAATAAATATTAATACATATGAAAAAAATATAACAAGCAAACTTACTATTTCTACTTATCCCACAAAGATCCTCATACAGGTGATATTTTTCTAATTCATTGCGAATAATACAGAACTCCGAATAGATCTCTTCATTAGAAATTCGTTCCGTACAATCGGTCAAACTCTGACAATAATATAACACTGCGCACATGTAAGTTAGAAAATTATCATCATCTTCCAAGTTCTGCAAAACATCGCTATCATCGATTCCCACAAACCATGCTGCGGAAGCTTCATTCAAATCGTCTTTTGGAATCACAAGACGGTTTCCCATTTTGTATTAAAACGCTGCTCACATATTCTGTGGAATATAACTTCTTGACAGAAACTCGAATACTGAATCACTAACTTCCTGCTGGTTTGCTTGTTTCCTGTGTTGTTCATGTCCAGGAGGAAGTCACATAGCACAACACAAACTTCCTGCATCTACTGATAACTAGCCAGTAATCAAAATATGAGATAATGCTGTGTCCGCAAAGACAAGTATCTTACGTTATTCCATACGTTTCAACGATTTAAATCTCTTTCGTAGACACAGGAAAAGCAGCAAGCTACAAGTTAGCTGCTGGAGGTGAATATCTTGAAATCTGAAGGAGTAACGCAGTAGATAAATCAAACCCTCTCCCATTATTTTCTTGACTTTTTTTTTTATTATTATTATTATTTTTACCAGTTTCATAGCTAATGACTTCGGACTGTACCGATTCCACAAAATGTTCAGTTTTTAAAAATTATAAACATCTACGTCCCATTCGCTACTCGAACTCAGAATCTAACGTCTCAAACCTGACGATCACAGCGACCGTTCCCCCTTACTTTTTATACAACGACTCTAAATGTTTAATTACCACGCTCAATCAAATCGGAGAACCTCATTTGTATTCTTCACGGATATTAAGTGATATCTACTCTCATCCAAAATCCCACACAATACAACACTCGTGACGAATTATTAGTTTTGACTCTTATTCTCACTTTCATCTAACCTTTATCATCAGGTGGTTTAGACTGTCGTCGTAAGGCTATTGTCACAGTAGCATCCGCTGAGTTCTCTACGGGTGCTGAAGTTGGCCTAATAGTCGCAGATCCACCACTGGGTCTTCTAATGTACGCTGTCACATCATTTCCTTTACTTCTGGCATCTTCTAACTGGAACTGAAAACGAAAAAAAGAAGGGATGAAATGCGTATATATAAAAAAAAGTTTTACTTTATAAATGCAAGGAATAGATACAATTTCACATCAGCAACAAACTGAAAAGGATATGCCATGACTGATAAACACACACGCTCGATTGCCCACGCTCGATTGCCAAAACGTAGATCTAGGAGGCTAAGCTGGTGCATTTGAAAATCGATGTTGCTTAAACCTAAGCCTAACTTAGTCTAAGACTAAACTCCGTCTTTGCAATCACCCCTTAGGGAGCAAATACAGTTAAATTATCACCAACTTGTGTTCACATGTACAGCAAACCACACGCATTTTTTTTTTTTTTTTTTTTTAGCGCAACCATATCAGTTTCTTTATTATTATTATGTGAAACGTATTTATACAGAAATGAAATAATAACGTAATACATATTTAAGATTCATTAAAAATTTAAGAAAGAATAATTCTTTTCTCATATTTATTAGCGATCGGGCACTTCATTATTATGTGCGTTTCTCTGCGTGTGCACTAACAGGTATGCCAGGTTAGTTAACAGCGTCTGTTTGCATACTTTCACATAAGCTACTACCTAAGCCCATTGCTGAGACAATGAAAACAAAGAATCTCCTACCTTTTCTTCGTCCCACAAACTGCACAATACGTCAATGACGACTTAATATTCGATATACTGTAAATTTGATATTAACGTTCCTTTATGGTGCTTGCAAACCAAGTGGCAAATGTACTTCTTTTGGTGTTGTCCAACTGCAAATTTCGGACTCAAAAAATATACTATCGGCCTCTTTCTTCGAATCTGTGTATATAATTCGAAACGCCCCTAACGAGACTTCTCTTCGATATAGTGTTAAGATACTGCTAGTTGTTGAATAGGAGCAGGAGTAATAATATCTCCACAGTTTTTAAGTAACATATATTCTTATTGAAGAAGGGTTTATGGTAGTATTTACTTTTCGAATGTGAGCATACTAACACTAGTAAATTCTTAAATCTACTCTGGACCCAATCATCATATCATTAAAAATTATTCTCTCAAACTTTCACTGCCATAATTATCTGATAGCAAAGCGATCACTACCGATGAGGTAACGCCTTGTAATCAGGAGGACCCGGGTTCGATTTCAGATCTCAAACATCCTGACTGAGAGTTTCCCTTTGACACACAAGGCAAATGTTGAGATGGAACATTGAATAAGACCAGGGCCATTTCCTTCCAAATTCTCCTTTTGATTGTTCTTAAATAATCAACTGTAAAGTGGCCGAATTTGGGCCTATCTTGAAATCTTTAAATACATATCTTTCATCGATAAATTATCAACACAAACCACTTACTGAGTAACGGAAATGAATAATGGCAAGACTGAAGTAAATATATTTTATAATGTGTAAAGTAGGTAACAAAAACTACGCCCAAATATTGGTATTGTAGTTTGCTGAAAGACAGTTGTATAGTGTGTGATTATGTCGTCGTGATTAACTGAAATGATATGTCAATGAATGAATAATGTGCTTGCTATAAATGTTAATAATCAATTATTCTTAAAAAAAATAATAGTTGCTAAACAGAACAAAGTTTTTAAACTAAAGCGCCTTGATTATGGATAGACAATTGTTGTTAGGTAATCCAGAAGACACCCGATCAATAAGGCCACGCAGTGCCGACTGCGATCGGGCGCGTGCACAGGTTGCAGATCGTGGAAAGGCCCCCAGATATGAGGGTCAGCTGTGAAATAAGCAGAGAAATCTGAAGAATAAGCAGCCGCGTATAATTGGATAAGGGAGACAACCACGACAGAAAAACACTGCTGCCTTGCAATAGGTAGAGGGATCTACAAAGGCTAGGGGAAGAGGACCCTGACAAAAAAAACTCCTGGTCCTCCAGGTTGGGGGTTGGGCGTGAGGCTAACCACCTCACACCGGAAAAAGACAGTGGTTACGAAACCCAGCAAGCAGCCTCGGAACGACATATGACATAACGGAGACTGACCAAAGCAAGTTAAAGGAGTAAAGATTTGGTAATTGCGACATGGAATGTCAGAACAATGCTACAAGCAGGAAAGATGATGGAGATAATAGATGAGATGCGTAAGTACAGAATAATGAGATGCGTAAGTACAGTATAGATATACTGGCAATTCAAGAAATCAGGTGGACAGGTTCAAGAAGAATTGACAAAAAGGATTACACGGTTCTATACATAGGACCTGAGCAGGTTTCATCATTAACACAAAAATAAGGAACAGCCTAATAGAATATGAACCCATAGACGACACTATCTGCAGAATAAGAATAAAAGGCCAGTTTAGGAACATGACGGTAGTATCAGCATATGCACCAACAGACGACAAGGAGGAAGAAAAACAAGAAAAATTTTATACAAAATTGGAAAACACATGCACGAAGTTCCCCAAATACGATCACGTAATTATAGCAGGCGATTTTAATGCTAAAATAGGCAAGGAAGAATTTCAGAAACAAGTCACAAGAAGCCACACACTACACGAAAAGAGCAGCGAAAACGGGATTATATTAGGGCAGTTCGCGGCACGAAATTAAATGCTTATCAAAAGTACATGGTTTCCGCATAAACGAATTCACCTAGGAACGTGCAAAATACCCGGAACACAGGAAACGAACCAAACAGACTACGTACTTTCATCAAGTAGATACGGGTCATCAGTAATAGATGTTAGAAGCTGTCGAGGACCGAATTGTGATTCTGATCACTACCTAGTCAAACCAACATTGAGAGAAAGGACAGCAGTGGTGCAGAACGTAAAGATAACAAAGAAAACAAAATGGGACACAGATAAACTCAAAGACGCAAAAACAATAAAGATATATCGAGAATCCCTTGAAGAAAAACTAGAAGAGGATGCAGAAGAAAAGGACATTAATAAAGAATGGGAAAGGGTAGAAAAGGCAATGAAGGAAACGGAAGAAAACATAATAGTTACACAAAAGAATACACGCAATAAGGAATGGTTCGACCAAGAATGCAGAGAGGTTAAACAAAGGAAAAAATGATAGAGAGAAAAACAAGACAAAACTGCGAGAGAAGTACAAGGAACTACGAAGTCAAGCCAATCAAGTATGCAGAAAGAAAAAGAGAGAAAGTATAAGAAAGCAGGTAGAGGAAATTGAGGAATTAAATAAACAAAATGAAAGGAGGAAGTTCTATAGTGCCATGAACAGATTAAAAAAGGGGTTCCAGCCAAGAACGACAGGGTGTAAAGATAAAGAAGAAAGGCTGTTACTACAGGATAACGCAATTCTAGAACGTTGGGCACAGCATTTCGAAGAACTGCTAAATAACACAGAACAACAAACAAGCATGGAGGATGAAACAGCTGAAACAGAAACTGAAGAGGACCGAGTACAACCGCCAACCATAGAAGTCAAGAGACGTATAGACAAAATAAAAAATAACAAAGCATCCGGAGAAGATGAAATAATACGATTTTTTTTTAATATGGAGGACAAAGCATAGTTGAACATATCCACAACTTAGTCACGAAAATATGGAAAGAAGAAAGAATACCACAAAACTGAACAACAGGAATTATATGCCCAATCTTTAAGAAAGGGGACAAAACAGTTTGCGGAAACTACAGAGGTATAACACTCTTCAACGTAGCTAACAAGATATTAACAGGAACCATACAAGAGAAACTGAAAGTATACACGGAAAAGTTAATCGGAGAGTACCAGTGTGGATTTAGGGAGAAAGCACCACCGACTAAATCTTTATAGTCAGACAAATGATAGAGAAACATAGAACATGATCTCGATCTACATATGTTATTCGTGGATTATAAAATAGCCTTTGATAGTATAAATAGAGACGAGCTGATAATAGCAATGAACACATTAGGAATACCGAAGAAACTGACACGACTAGTAGCAATAACAATGAGAGACTCCAAAGCAAAAGTTAAAATAGGACAATTTCCAAACAGTTTTCAAGTAACATCCGGAGTCAAGCAAAGGAGATGGATCCATTACACTATTCATAATAGTCGTACATTCTGCAATAAACAAACTAGATCAGAGAGGAAATATATTTACAAAATCAAGCCAGATTTGTGCCAATGCTGATGACAGTCATAGTTACACGATCCGAACAAAGACTGAGGCAGGTATTTGAGGAATTACAGCAAGAAACAAAAAAAAATGGGTCTAGAAGTTTAATGAAGGGAAAACAAAATACATGATAATCTCAACATCGGAAATAAGAAGGAAACCTAGAAACTTAAAGAGGCCAGGAATCATTTGAAGGAATAGATAAGTTCAACTATCTCGGAAGCGTCATAGACAATAGAAATAACATGAGCACATGTGTGTACGACAGAATAGAAGTAGAAAGCAGCATATCACGCCAACCAAAAACTATTCAAAAGTAAACTAATATCAAGAGCTACTAAACTGCAAATATACAACACAATGATACGGCCGGTGGTTATATATTCCTCGGAAACATGAACAATTACGCTACAAATAGAAAACGCGTTAAAACGCTTCGAAAAGAGAATATTACGGAAAATATACGGGCCAGTCAAGGACAGGAACGTATGGAGAAAGAGGTACAATGATGAGTTAGAAGACATCATTAAGAAACAAAATATAATAAGATATATCAAAAGCCAGCGAATTAGATGGTTAGGCCACGTAGAGAGAATGAGAGATGGAGAAATGCCAAAGAAAATGATGGAAGGAAAACTGTACTGTACACGGGAAGTGGGAAGACCAAAGAGAAGATGGATAGATGATGTGATGAGCGATCTCCAAAAGATGGAAGTTAACGGATGGAAGCAAATAGCTCAAGATAAGAAGAGATGGAGACTGCTTGCGCCGAGGAGTAAGTAAGTAATCCAGAAGACAATTCAGATGGAAATGATTTATGTGATACATGGATGTTGCTACAACGTAATGAAGTACGTAACTACAAGTTCCGGTGGGAAATAAAAGTTATCTTCTGAGTACTTAATGTCAATTACTTTTACATGTTAAGATTCTGAAGACTGAAAATGTCCCGGATGGATTTTAGATACATGGTAATGTATAGAGAGACAACATACAGAGAGTGATTTATTATTGTTCACTACTTCTGTGTAGTAAAAAACACGCATTCGGTCATCTCATATCAGAAACTAGATCTGAGCTTCTGAACTACTATACTATACAAAACTATTATCAACTGAGCTCATTTGTTTAAAATATTCGTAACCAATAGGAGATTCCAATATATATCACTGAGGATAAAACATTACCAGTAGCATGTAACTTATATATTATGTTTATCCTAGAGTGTATGCTTAAAAATTTGGACGTAACTAAAATCTGGCCTTGCGTCCATGCCTTACACGCTGACAAGGCTTACCCTAACTTGACCAGAAACTAAGAATAATTTAACAGTTTTGATATATTAAAAATACCTTTATCAGACAAAATACAATTACATAAGCAGACATTTATAAAATTACTGGAAATCCATTTCTCTCGAGCCCATGAGTTTACATCAGCAATAAATTCTACCAATAAAATTTTATTTAATTATACTGTGTCTGATAAAGGTATTGTGAGAACACCGGAACCATTACATTATTCTTAAGTTGTCTAGACAAGTTTAGGGTAAGTCTTGTCAACGTAATTCGTTATTTTTCGAAGTCTTAATAAAATCAGACGAGATACTGTGCACTGACAAATGAACAGTATCATCTAAAATAATTTGAAACGCTGTCACGCAGTGTCATACAACATTTTTGTACGGTCACTACACATCAGTCCGGCTGACGACCTTGGCAATACAAAATATTGATTTGGAAATCTACGTATTCTGTTTGTTGAGATATGTATTGAATCTAAGCGATATTCGCCACTTGAAGAGTCTGGCTTTTGACACATTTTTGAATTTTAAAAGTATGATCTTTATTTTCTGATTCTTACTATTGTAGTATTAATTCACATAAATACATCTACTATGCAACTTCAACAAGAATGGTTGCGTAAAAAGTTCAATACCGTTGCATTCTGCACTCAAGTGGTCTCGTGAAATATGTATATATAAACGCACAATACTCAAATTCAATCCTTCACAAATTGAAGACATCAAAGACTGGTAGAACACATCTATACTGGTGTCCAAAATTAAAGTAACAATACAAAAAACTAAAACAAGTTATATACAAGCTGGTGTAGTATAGTGGCATCAATTGGTAATGGGAAGGTCGAGTTAATACGAACCCTGTTCAAACTTTTCACTTGCTCAACTAAGGTTTTTCTTCTCAGTGTACCTGGTAAGCCCTTGTATAGATTAAACCTATTTTCCACGCCTTGTTCGGTTCCTTTGCAATTCCTTTGATCGAAAGCTGTGTTCTCAGAGGGACTTGAAGAAGGTTTAGGTGCAAACGTCGTTTTGGAGCCAGGTTTAGAGAAGGTTTCTGAAATGAACCACAAGATGTGCAGAAAGAGAATGCCAACACCTAATCCCTGTGATTAGCGCCGCGGTTCTGAGATGGCACGTGGGTTTGAGTACTGCTGGCCACCTTGACTGTACTTTTCCAGGTTTTATTTAAATTCACCAAGAAAATGAGATTGTACCTTAACCAAGACCCTTCTTTTCTACCTTCCCCATCATTTTCGCCCCGAAGAGTGCTCGCAGAAAGACATCACTCCTCAGAATTGAGACGGGTTTATGCCACAAATGAATGTCCAGCCTAATATGTATGAAAGTGAGATGTTTGTACATTTGGGCCGGGATGGGACATACATGTGTGTTAGGAATACATACACATGTCCAGGAGAAAAAAAGCAGAAGTTGAAGCCTATCTTTTGTGTCCTACGTTCAACTGGTATTGGGAAAGAAAAGGCTATCTGTAATAAATATATCAAATACATAGTAAAATGAAAATTAAATTTTAAAATTTAAACCGTGCTAAGCCAACCTAACGAAGAGGACTATCCAATATAAAGCACTAGCTACGCAGTTTTCTTCAGGGTAGAGTGTGGTCCGTCGTTCTTAAGGCATGTCTGACGGAGGTTCGACACCGCGAATGAGGGAATCCTGACAAAACGTCCCACTTCTTTGCACAGCATTTTTCAACTAAGGTATTGCTGAAGAATGGGACCAGCAACGCACTGTGCCACAATGCTCCATATATAGACTACATGAATCAAAATGGGAATAACCTGGTCCCGCAAACGCCTCGAGTACATAATCATTCAAACGAACCCTACGTTCTCCAGCGTTGTCCTCAGACAACTCACGGAATAAAACTTTGTCCGTATACTCTGACAAGTAAGAGTGCACTCCAATGGAATGAGACTTCATTTATACGTTAGGATGTTGGAACGAAGTTAACCAGGGTGTAGCTTCAATGTACGATCTCGGTATTTGTTTGATGCCTGGAAAACGTTAGTCAGTATAGACGACCACTAGGATTGTTCCCATGAAGCACTCTACGGGCGGTCGCTACCGTAACAATCATCCCCCCCCCCCCTTCCAATCCATGTTGGTTCCTTCCGTATTATACGAACCAAACCTGATCCCTTCCGCTTAACTTTCCTACACGAATCTGCTTCTACGGCATACTTTAAGCAAATTTCCATGAAGTAACTAGTCATATCATTCCGTAATTACAAAATTCCCTTTCCCCAAATGGCTATATCTTATTGTAGTGTCAGTCCCATATTAACTGTTCTACGCGTAAAAACACTATTACTTCATCCGCATACATTTCAAATTAACGGTATTTCAATTTTAAGCAGCTTGCTTCCATATTCCGCCTGGATCACGAGGGTTTATTCTTATTGTTAGCGCCAGATGTCTCGCATCTCATACACGTCCCACACGTAACCTTTCTGCCGAACGGTTATTTCTTTTACATGATGCTCTAGTCAAGTTATAGTATGTTTGCGAGTGCTGTTTTAATTTTGGACACCAGTGTATAGCATTCACAATCCACATTCATAAACTCATGCGAATACGACAATTGTGCAGGTCAAATACAACAACCATCTACATCAAAATAAACCACTCGACATGATGAAGTAGTGCCAAATCATCCACGAAACGTCATAGGTAAACTATCACGAAGTAAAGACACTCTACATAAATATACATATACAGCAGTTTGTAACACTCCTGAACGCTGGAACATCTTAAAAGATAAATGGTGATAACGTGCAATATTGAAGTATTCCTGGAACATGGAAAACAAGTACAAAAACACGACAGCACGGAATAAAATACTCTCAAAGAAATAAAAAAAAAAAAAAAAAGAATCCAGATGGGGACTTGAATTTCTCTAAAACAATGCATAAACTCAGCCGAACACCATGCTGGTATAAAATTCACTCAAATAATAATCATAATACCAGAATCATACAATATAATACAATTAAAATGGAACACTTGATCCGCTTTGTGTGAGTTATACGTCATAAAAGAAAAGAAAGTTAATAATAATGGTGCAGATTCCATTTAACGTTGCACTTACAAGGTAAAATAAATAAGGTAAACGCTCGGTACTTTCGTTATTTACAGGGTGGTTCTGGAAATCCGTAACAGGGCCATAACTAAGCTCCTAAACAGAAAATCTTTGAAACAAAAAACGTTAATCCCACGGTGCTTGTGCGGAATCACGTCGTGAATCCCTCTAAAGGAGGAAAACTTCACAATTTTAAATGGCAATAGGGGTTGATTTTGCTCTCATTGAAACAATCGTTAAATTTTGAACAACTTTTAGAAGAAACACTTTTCGATAGCTCATACCGTTTGGCAGCTAGGTCTAATTGTTGGTCAAAATTGGTGTAGAGGTTTCTCATGACTTTTTGATTGCTGTAACTCAAAGGAAATAGTAAATAAAGGTCCCAAACTAAAGTGAAATACTAAATGGGATATGAGAAATCAAACGGTGAAATTTTCAAAAACACGGCGTCCAGGAAATACTGTTGCAGGGGACAACTTCAAACTCTTAAATAGCAACAATGGTTGATTTTGCTTCCTTTGACACAAGTATTCAATTCTGAGCAACTTTCAGCTGAAACCCTGTTTAATATCTCATAACTTTTGGCAACTACAAGAGTTAATTGGTAGATCAACAGTTAACTTACCAAGTAGCTCTTGCAATTGAATATATATGTTCCAAAGATTTCTGTGCACTAGGAGCTGAGTTATGGATTTCCAGAACCACCCTGTATTTTGCATAGATAGAACTTCTGGAGTCACCTGGCGGCGAACATTTTAACTCGACAGCTCTTAGTAATGCCGTGGCATTGCCAAATCCAATGTATCACAAAATTAGCAAATACCACGAAATAAACAAATTTTATTCTATGCAATAGTTTCATTAATAGTTCTCAAATATGTACACACATCGGACAAAAAAATTACTGAATGCTATTACCCTGAGAAACATTTTTATACTGGCCTGGAATAGCAAAATGCGTGTATACACTGTAAATAATGTACTGTGTGTTACTTGTTACTGTTTTAGCCTCGTGAGACGTGAATGCATAAACAATTTTTTTGCTGCTTACAGGTACTACCATAAGTCGAAAAAACAAAGTCACAGAGTGGCAAAAGAGAGCTATTGTCTTTGGTCGTGAACATGGTCATTCTCTGAAGGAGGTGGTCAAGTTTGTTGGTGTGTCTACGTCCACGGTCAATAGTGTTTATTTAGAGGGAAGGAGTCGAGCAGGGAACAATTCCATCGGAGCAACTGTGGCAGAAAAACCATCATGAGCAACTGTGATTGTAAGCGTCTGGGGAGATTATCCACTACAAAAAGTTATCAAACCCTGTAAGAATTGCTACAAGAGTACAATGCCGGACCCAGTCATCCAGTCTCCGAACGAACGCTTCGACGAGAACTGGTTGGTGTAGGAATACTCAGTCGTGTAGCTAGGTACCAAGCTTTCTGCTATATATAAAAAAAGCGGCTGGATTCAAGTGTATTCAAGGGGTGGGTCCGTTAGTTCAGGTATTTAATGGCATGAAAACAGTGGACTACGGACCAGTTCTGGATAACGAGGTGTTGCCATGTATCCAGTTTCTCCAAGATGATGCCATTACACATCTATAATATCAAGACAACTTCACCGTCAACCGAGTTGCAACTGTGTAGGATTCGTTTGCAGAACATGTGGGAGACGTCCCATATCTCACCTGGCCCGCCAATTCGGCAGATCTCAATGTTGTTGAGAAAAATAAGGGACATGTTGGAACGGGCCGTTAAGAAGAGACAGCAACGCCATCCCGGTTTAGCCGCTCTGAGGTACCAGTTGTTCACGGAATGGGCCAAACTGGACATGAATGTTATCCTCTCTCAAATGACAACATGCCAAAGAAAATCAAGGCTGTGATTCGAGCTCGTGGTCATGTAACCCATATTAACCAGTAAGGAGAGGATTTCGTAATTTTTTGTCTGGTGCGTTTAACAAGCGATAAAGAAACATGGTAAGTCTATCATTAATTAGTAGGATTTGAGAATAATGGGATGTGCGTTTACATAAAGACGCCTATTTCCTAACTGACAGGATGAACAAAAATTTATCTCGACGAATTAAGAGGAATAAAACCACGAAGAAAGTATGTGCCAATAAACGAAACATTTGCCAAGGTTTTTTTTTTTTTTTTTAATAAATTTTTACTTATACGTCAGGCATATGTTTTAATGTGTGGTGGTTACAAAAATAGACCTATATGAGAAAGTTTATTTAGGCTTTGCTTACAAATATGAATATTCTTGGGTACAATTCTCGTTGGAGCGAAGACTGAGTTTCTGTCACGAGAATGGAAATATATTATGTGTAGTTAGTAATAAAAGAGCGTGGTTTGTAAAATTCACGTGATTACACAGAAGATAACCTTGCTTACTAAACACCACAGAGTTGCCACAAAACAAACAAGGCTAATTTGCGTGAGTATTCTTTCCTGATCATCGACATTATGACAATGAAAAAAAAAAAAAATCCATTTAGAACTGTCGCTTCAATCATCTCCAGAGTTGCCCAACACACTCATTATTTATTCTTAGAAGCTTTTCAATGAACATAAATAGACGATATTGCAATAATACACTTTGCTGTAGAGAACAATGTTGTTAATAACATAACATGAACTACACGTACTGTAATGCTGTTTTTTCCCCATCAATAAAAAACTTCATTTAATTATCCACAAACAGCTTCAAATATTTACTTCAATGAGACCGTCAGCCCGGATCTCAGCTTGGAGCTTCGCACCAAGCGGTCACGTAAGACGACAAACGCACAACATTTAAGGATATTCCCCAAGGGACAACTAAACCGAATAAACCACCAAATGCCTGGTTAAAGGAGGGAATTCTACGTTATTTGTTTTAAAAGAAAAAGCTGAAATCTCTTTGTAAAAATTAAGATATAACAAGTTAACATTTTATTTACATTTGCCAGATTTAGCGGATATATGTTTACATCAATTTTACCTTTCTCTGAAAACTAATCAATTCTACTACGAGTATACTGAACACTCTTCTCGCCTTGCAATTTCAACTTTCTTATTGACAAGGATCTCTCTCAGCATTCTCTCTGAGAAAAGGAAAGTAGTTTTTGCTTCACTTGCCATCTTCTGGCTGACAACTTAATATTCGTATAGCGACTTGGATCCCACTATAACAAAACATCCCAAGTCCTTCTATTTGAGCAATCCAAGCTCTTCTCATACAAAACAAGGTTCGATCCCAGTGGCCGACCATCCTGACTGACGTTTTTCCAGGGTTCTTCCTCAGTCCAACGAGGCAAATACCGGGATGGCACCTTTAACGTAACCCCTGGCCGACACCTTCTTTCTCCTTTATCCCGGCTTGAGTCTTAGGTGCCTAAAGGCCATAAATAAAATTCATACAAAACAACAGGATTTTAGAGATGTTCTCGGGATATCAGCCAGGTGAAGTCCGACGATAGAGCCGACGTTTCAAGAACAGACATTGTTCTCATCTTCAGGGCAAGTGTACTGAGACCAGTTCAGGTGTACTATATATAGTAACGATAGGGGGCGGAGCTTAAGAATCCGTGTCTCTGATTGGTTGGCCTATAGCTTGACGCTGATTGGTCGTTTTCATGTATGCTTTCTTTATGACTGGTGTCCAAGTCTGACTAAGTTGAAATCCTGTATCTCTGTTGACATTATTAGGTTCTTGTAGTATGGCAAGAGATTCTTTTATAATCCTATC
>JAGDQP010020206.1:20717-33660 GCA_022664845.1 Lepisma saccharinum | reverse complement strand
ATTACAAAATTGTAATGGGAGACTTCAATGCGAAAGTAGGAACCAAGCTGAGCAGTGACACGAAAGTGGGAAACTTTGGATTTAGCAAAAGAAACAAGAGAGGAGAGAAATTAGTGGAATTCTCAGAAGCCAACAGACTGTTCATTTCCAATACATTTTTCAAGAAACCGCCCCAGAGGAAGTGGACTTGGAAAGGCCCAAATGGGACCAAAAACGAAATAGACTACGTTCTATCGAATAACAGGGCAATTGTGCAAGACGTGTCTGTTCTAAACAGTTTCAAAATCTCGAGTGATCATAGGATGGTAAGATGTAAGCTGAAACTAAATACTAAACTAGAGAGAAAGAAGCTTATCAGAGGAAAACCGTCAGTTTTAGATCTGGAAAATCTTGGAAAACACAGACAGACATTCGAGATAGAACTAAGCAACAGATTCAGCGCCTTGGAAGAGCTAGAGGATGAAGAAGACATCGATAGCAGAAATAAAATACTGACTGAGATAATAAGAGAAACAGCCAAGGAGATAGCAGGTACCAGAAAGAAAAAAGAGAGCAAAATCTCAGAAGAAACTAAGCTCTTGATGAAGGAAAGAAGGGAAATGAAAGAAGAGGAAAATTGCATAAAGAGGATTGAGTACATAGAACTAAATAAAACCGTAAGAAAGAAAATAAGAGAGGATGTACGAAGATATAACGAAAATCTTGTTAAAAATACAATCGAGGAAAACAAGAGCCTGAAGAAAGCCAAACAGCAGCTCATGATAGGAAAAAAGCAAATAATTGCAGTTAAGAGACCAGACGGGACCGTAACCCAAAATAAGGAAGAAATTATAAACATATTTCAAAATTTCTACACAGAATTGTACTACTCCGAGGAAGAACTAGGAAATGAAGATTCAGAAGAAATTGATGTTGATGTCCCAGACGTAATGAAAGAAGAAGTGGATAAAGTACTTCGAGGGATGAAGAACGGAAAATCACCAGGAGAAGATGGACTCACAGCAGAGAGGTTTAAATGGGGAGGTGAAAAGATGAAAGAGGAAGTTGCTAAATTATTCTCGATGTGCTTGAGGAAGAGAGAAATACCCAGAAGTTGGAACAATGCCGTTATCATTTTGTTGTACAAGAAAGGGGACAAAGAACGCGTAGAAAACTACAGACCAATTAGTTTACTGTCAGTCCTATACAAAATGTTCACCAAAGTTATTTTGAATCGTATTGAACGAGACTTGGATTTTAATCAGGGAAGGGAACAAGCCGGATTTCGTCGTGGATTTAGCACAATGGACCACATACAAACATTGAATGAAGTTATGGAAAGGACTAATGAATATGAACTTCCACTATGTTTGGGATTCATAGATTTTGAAAAGGCTTTCGATTCGGTCTCCTTGTCAGCAGTACTTAAATCACTTGAACATCAAGGCATCGAAAGTGCATACATCAAGTTACTGCGAAACATTTACTCGACTGCCACTTCTGTCATTAGGCTGCATCAAGACAGTGAAAAATTTAAAGTTGGAAAAGGGGTAAGGCAAGGAGATTCAATTTCTCCGAAACTGTTTTGTGCGGTCCTGGAGAGAGTGTTCCAGAATTTAAACTGGGATGAAGTTGGAATTAATATTAATGGCGAATATCTTCATCATTTACGGTTCGCTGATGATATAGTCCTGTTTGCTTCAAGTGCAGAAGAACTACAAACCAGAATGGAAGAACTGAGTAACGAGAGTTCGAAAATAGGCCTTAAAATGAACTTAAGTAAAACAAAAGTAATGTACAACCAACATGCTGCAAAGAAGGAAGTGAAGATTAACGGAGAGACAATAGGCATAGTTGATGAGTATGTTTACCTAGGCCAGCTTAAAACATCGAATGCAAAGTTGACTGATGAAATAAATAGAAGATGTAAAATGGCGTGGAGTTCTTTTGGAAGACTACACTTTATTTTCAAAAGCAAACTTCCAATGTATCTGAAGCGTAAAGTTTATAATCAATGTGTCTTACCTGTAATGATGTACGGCTGCGAAACTTGGACATTGAATGCGCAAACGACTCAAAGATTGAGAGTCACACAAAGAGCAATGGAGAGGTGCATGCTAGGAATAACCAGGAGGGACAGGAAGAGAAATGAATGGATTCGCGCACAAACAAAGGTAGAGGATGTAATCAAGACTGCGAAGAAGATGAAGTGGAGATGGGCCGGTCACATAGCTAGACGAACAGATGGAAGGTGGACGACAAATGTACTACAATGGATTCCTAGAGAAAAGAAACGACCGAGACGACGTCCAAATGTAAGATGGGTAGATGAATTCAAGCGTTTTTCAGGAGCTACATGGATGAGGATATCAGCAGACCGAGATATGTGGAAAGAAAAGGGGGAGGCCTTCATCCAGCAGTGGATAGAAAACGGCTGAATATGATGATGATGATATATATATATAAAAATGGGGGAAATGTCCCTAAAAAGTTAAAAAAGATACGGAACCCAAAAGCGGGTGTGGACAACGCCTACTTCCTTAAAGTTCACAGGATGAACAGAAGATTGTAAACGATGACTAAAGGCGTAGTTTTCATTTTGTGCCGAGAAAGAACAAAGACAATGTGCTCATAGTGCATGTCGGTCGCACACGTGTATCTTTGCACATGATGCCGCAAGCGTTTGGTCTACAAGGACATTTCTATTCGGAAGTAAGGTGCACGTTGAATGTCAAGAGTTTATGCAACAGTCGTAAGTGTACAAAAGGTGTGTCCGTCAAAAATAAGGAGTAGGAAATGTCAACGTTCTGATATGCATTTATCATCACACAAGGCGCCAACAGATGGCAACACATGGTTTCGCTCGCAACAAGAGTGAGTTGTAATCTTGATAAGGCAGTGCACAAAGTGACATTGCTTTGTTAATATCGGGAGTTGTTATAGTGTTTCTTTTGTTATCCTGTGTGTGTGTTGAAAAGACGTTCTTCAGCTTTTGAAGCACCTGAGCTACCTGTTACACTGCGTACGGCTAATTGCCTCATCGCCGTAAGCATGCCAAAGCATGTTTGTCCCTGTGTCCGATTTCACCAACTTATCACAAAACGTTACATTAATTCGTTCCACGTTTTTATCCATGATACAATCGTAGACTACCACACACATGTGATCACAAAAACACCACTATAAGAACTCTCCATGTTAACACAGCGATGTCATTTGGCACACTACCTTATCAATATCGCAGCTTTCTCTCGTTGCAAGCGAAACGATGTGCTGACATCTGTTGGCGCTCTACAAAGATAGTTCGGAAATTTTTTGATACAGCCTTGTATGTAACAGAGTCATTATCAGCGCGCTTGTTCCTTTGTCCTATTACGTGGTTACCTTGTATGATGGTGAATGCATATCAGAGCGTCGGCATTTCCTACTGCTTGACCAAAGAAAGCTTATTGGTCAATGTTGATACTTTTCTTTTCCTCATGCATCATATATTGCGTTCACGTGCGCCTTTTATTTGTTCGTTAAAGTAAAAGTTACTTTCGCATAGAGATGTCCTTGTATACTAAACGCTTGCGGCATCATGTGCAAAGGTACACACACGTATGCAACTCTTTAACCTATGCATTTAATTGGGATCGGAGTTGTCCACAACTGCTTTCGGGCCCCGTACTTCTTCACTTTTTGGGACCACTTCCCCCTTCAAAATGTCTTACCGCACAAAAGAAAAAAAATACATGTTTCATCGTTTACCGTCTTCTGTTCATTCTTTGAATTTGAAAGAAATCGACGTTGGACACTAAAATAACCCTCCTTGTAAGTATTCTGACAAAAATATTACTAATTAGCATAATATTGTTGCTTCTGTTAAAGCTCTTTTATTTCTCCTACAAAAAAAAAACTCTTTGAAAAAAAAATGGAAGTACTTAAACACTTCATACATAAACTCTTGTTGTCAAATATCTTTAACAACAATTTCAAAAGTGAACGCCTAAGAGAATGGAGCATGTTCACCGTAAAGAGAGTCATAAATTGTATCTTGCGAGACCTGCTAGCCCGTCTCGTTGGAAAGGTTTTGTAGGGAGCAGATTGCCACCAGCAAGAATATATGAGTTTCCTCTCGACGGCCTGAAGTAATTAACAAGCGCTGTGTCGAAACATTCCACAGTAGAATGTGAACTGCTAACCGCTACTGGCATACCATTCTAGAGCATATGGTTTTGAAAACAGGAGGATAGCTTAAACGTAGAAAAGATACAATACAAGAGAGGAAAATACATCTTATATCCAGTGACAATTTCTGTTCTAGATGTGGATTGAGGAAAAAGTTCATGTTCACTGCTTTTATTGATTTAATCAAAAAAAAATTCTGATCACAACGGAAAAAAATGTACTTCTTGTACATATTTCGCACATCGCTAAATGAGTTAAAAGCCGTCAAAAATCCACACTATGTTATAACGTACTACGGAAGATATTTTGATTAAGACAATACAAGCGGACAAAGTCGGTTTCAACCTTTTAATATTATCTATGGAATATTTAATTTCGTTATTTCTTAAATGTTTCATATACCCACTTCTATAATAAAACAATAGCGAGCACTTAATTTATTAGCGCCCCCCTGTGAACGTCAGTGAATAACTAAAGATATACGGTTTGTCCTGTCTGTCTTTTCGCCTCCCTAGATCTCAGTAATTACAGGTCACACAGAGATGATCTATACACCGTGGATTCGCCATGGTCTGAAATAGTGAGGAAAACTACGAATGTGTACTCTAAAACTGGCAGATCCTTTTCAGTCGCTTAGTATTCTCAATTTATTCTCCCTCCTTGATCTCAGTAACTACAAGTCCGACAGAGATGAACAATATAGAACTGGATTCGTAATGGCCTGAAACCGTGGAATAACCTATAGCTTTGACCCTAAAACTTGCAGGTCCGTTTCAATCGCTTAGTATTCTCGATTTGTGCCACTCCTATATGTCAGTAGCCACAAGTTCGACAGAGATAAGTCATACACCTTTGGATTAGTCATGGACACCGGTGGGAAAATCCATGACTGACACTTTCTTTTGGATACGTTATAAGATAATTTGAAATTTTACGGGTGCGCTTTGGTTTTGTCGATAATAAAACCATTACTTAGCTTGTTGTAAATAAGAAATCTGTTTGACAACAGCGCATAACACTTCAAAATTAAATATAATTTAATCGTATTATCATCTGATTAATGATACAATTGATAATAATGCACTGATGTCACAAATATGGTGCGCGGGTAAAGTCCAATACACAACACTACGTTCTTTAACTATGAGAACATTTATCATGCACCATTGGAGTCCAATTTCTGCAGTAAATTCTAATTCATCTTACTTTCATATAAGAAATAACAATTAAACAATGCAAATATAATAGCCATTCATTTTAGTCTTTCTGAACATTCGCTGATAACTTTAAACCGAACAGAGCTCACGAGAGAAGGGATGAGGATACAGTTTCTCAGAGTATGCAATTGGGACGTTACTAATAAGATTTGAATGATTTGGAGTTACTTTAAGAAAGAAAGTAGCGCCAGGTTCTACGCTATCCAACCACCTAGAGAGAGTTACAGGTTAGATTACCTAGAGAAAGTTACCTTCAATCACAAAAGAAATTATTCGAGTCACTATCGTTCCAAGTACAATTATTCTTAACATCCTAAATCACCGAAAGGGGAAGAGACAGAAGTAATTCGTGAAAGAAATAATTAAATAACTCTTACAGTTAGGATCCGTGATCATGGAAAATAGTCCAGTCTTCTTTAATGAAATTCAAGTTGAAGTCCACAACTTTCTTTAACATTAGCAGCTTGAAAAATTGGGTTAATATGAATTAATATCAATAAGAAAAAATAGTTATGTTTTTTTACATTAATGATTTATTTCAGATGAATAATCTAAATGTAAAAAAAAAACAAAGATAATTTCCTAAGAGCACCATTAGAAATATTTTCCAGTTTGTGGCTTTCCAGGAGCTATCCACCGATAAACAAACTTAAGATTACATTATATTATTATTACTGTAATCAATTATAGTGAAAAATTATCAATTATCATGGTAATTAATGAACTTAATTATATGATGCACTTTTAGCAATTCAATATACGTGAAAATAAAGGGAAACGTAAGCACTATCTTTAGATAACAAATTTGGAGAAATTTACATTAACTTTTATTGTGTTTACGCGGGATAATAACAAGTACACAAAATGCTAAAGTCCGTGGTTACGTATAAATAAATTGAAGTAAGTAACACTTCATGTATAACGAGTGATTACAATCATACTTCTTTCTAAAGACACTTAAAGAATCAATGGTCTTTCATTGAATTAAAAAAAATACGATAAGCAACTGGGAAAATATACTTTTACGGAAGAGAGTAGTTAGCCAGCCACCTTCTATAGAAGACTTCATCACACATTGGTTTAAATTTAGCATTTGGTTCCCGAAGTAAGCTGAATAGGAAATAAGTAAATAAATTAATTTCTTCACGAAATTTTATATTTATTATACATACTTAAAAGTAATCTTGTTATTGTAACAAAGACGGGGTAACACAGTTGGAAAGCTTGTGTTATTACCATATACGCTGCATTGTTCATGTGAACAGTTTTTTACATTTTAAACTTTAAATTCATCCTTCTTGGTCAGTTAATTTATTAATTTCTCTTTAACTGAGTTCCAGTGGAATTACTTTTCGGAAGATTACGCATTTCTTTTCTTCTTCATTATCTTATTTATCTTGGGAGTCATTGAAAACACATCTTCTTTAGCTGTTCTTCCTTTAAGCTCAGCAGATGTATTATTTGAATCCAAAATACTTGATGTACATCATAACAGACTTAGAGTAAATAGTGGCTCCGCTGAAGCATATTGTCTTTCTTAACACAAAGAACTCGGAATAAACTCGTATCCATGAATGATGTTTTCTTGCATTTGCCTCTCACAATACGAGTATCGAATTGGTGTTCAACGTGCAAATATCTTGACAACCTATCACGCGATCCTGATGTAACTTTGCAGCCGGCTAGAGGAAGCCTTACTGTGAATGAGTGAAAAATCAAGCTAGCTCCTGGCTATTCAATCGTCAGTGGGGCGTCATTGAGTGAGTTGATGTGACCGTCGGATTTAAAATGATCGCCCAGTGAGTAAGTAAGAAAATTTGCATCAAGATTTGCTTCAAACTTGAACATTCATTCACGGAAGCGACTTGGATAATTAAAAAGGCATTTGGAGATGAATCAATGAGTGAAACCAAGATAAAATTGTGGTACCGTCGTTTCAAAGGCAGCTGGAATAATTGAATTGACGTCCTTCCTGGAAGAACTTTCAATTGGCAGAACAGGCAAACATGTTGAACGCGTAAGGGTTGACGAATGCAGATTGCCTGTTATATAACCTTTTAGAGGAACTCTGGGTCTTTCTCAGAGATTTGAAGCAAGTTCTTGACCGTATCGTGTGTGTGTGTGTTTATAACAGCAACCGTATCGACTGTCGACCACAGCACCGTTACTTTACAGTCGTGTCACCGCTGACATTTCCACCTTCGTTCGATAAACTTTGTCCCTAGATTTTTTTCATGAATTATATTTCGAACGGTAACGCGAGACAATAGAAAATAGAATGTATTTTTCGCTCAAGTGGTACAGATCCAAGACCGTCTTGGTATGGGTTTTGACGGGTTCACCAGATGGTCAAAGAAGGATGAAAAGCAGAGTGATGAGTATTGAACCCTCGCTGCCGGGACCTCCACTCAGCGATCACTGTTAAAGGGGTTTATAATAGACCGGCGACGAACCCTCTTCCCCTTAACTCCCGCTGGTCTCACTGGTCTTTTTTACGAAGATTATAGAAGAAGGAGACGTTCATTTCAGAAGAAGAAATACAGTTTTCGTAAATGAAAATAAAGATCAGAGTAACGGAAGATATGGGAAAGTCTCAGAAAACCATTTTGAATAATTCGTAAAGGTGACTTGTAAATAAGGATGTCATCACTATCGCAAGGGAATAGTAATAACGACGTTATTGATTTGTAGGTTAGTCATCTCTGGCACTGAACACTTCCATTATCATGCCAATATTTATTAAACGATTGAAGTTTGTGGAGAAATCAAGTCCACTGACAAGAAATCGAAGAAGAATGCTTTGGGAAGGCGCTTTTGACTTACTCGTGATAACGACATTGTGTCTTCAGAAATTATTAAGAATAATAAACTAAATAATTTTGAGTGAAATCTATAAATAATATTGTATTAATCCTATTATAGCAAAATCAACGAGTGGGTTGGTTCATAGTCAGCTATATCTTCGATAAAGAAGAATCTACTGGTTTCCTAATTGAGTTAATCCGCCATTTTGTAGCTGCTAGGCTATCTCATTCACATCACTGATAAGCTATTTTTGTAGATTTGTTTTGAGACTGGAGAATATCATAAAATTTCTCTTTGTTTAGCTCCTAAATTATCCTATTTTGAAAAACGTGAATGCACACAAGACAACTTAACGAAAATTGGTTCAAAACTGTTTTAACCAATTAAGGCTTGTAGTTCCTAATTTACTCGTCTATAAAAGTGCACATAATTTGAGTTTTTTGGTCACATATTCTCCTTTTGTCTGGAATATTCTATAGACGAATTTATGTAAAGCTTTTCTGTTTTTAACTGCAATGTATCACTTCATGCTTACCACATATACTGAACCTTCATGTGAACTGTGAAGGTATAGACAGAAAGTAGAATATGTAAATGACCATAAATTGAATAATACCTTACTAGTTTCGTCGAGAGATGTCAGCGCAAGCAGATGAGAAAGTTGGTTATTACCTGAACATATTAGCATGTTTGGTATTTTTTTCTTTATTTCTATCAACTTTGTTTAATGAATGTCCTGTGAGGATTCATATCATGTTCGTATTGTTTAAGTGTACAACGAGTAGTCTCTCAGTTCATACAAGTACTCATGGAACTATATGATGAGTCGTCTTATTTGAGAGCAAACGTTGGCATTGCACATCTAAGAGTGGATATAGATAGCCCAGTAAATGAAGGACCAAAAATGGTGTCGAGCTGAAATAATTTATAAAAAGCTAATTTTTTCAGGATTTGCTCTTTGTGGCCTCCCAAATGAAATCCCCTAAAATCCCATGTTCACTTCACCCACAAAATGGCGGACAAAGATTGCGGCCGGGCTCGCAACATATACCCTACTGGAATTTATTCAAATGTCTGTAAGTCAGTCCCTAATTGACCTAGATAGTTAAAACAAGAATCAAAAAACGCAGAATAGAACACAGCTTCAATGTATGTATGTTTAAGGCCCATTCCACCAAGCCTCGTCATATCACCAATCCAACTAGCAGTTGAAGTTTATGTTTGCGACATTATGGATCTCGACAATTGATCGACATCCTTCATAGTCTTGGGATGTCGACCAGCTACAGCGAAGTAAGAAGATATGAATATTCTAGAATGTGTTCGAATATTCCAACAGAACCTCAATATTAAGAAAATTTGATCCAGTTCGTGTTTGATAACGCAGATATCAACACGAGAACATTAGATGGTCATGGTACTTTTCACAGTATGGGTGGGATAAGAATATCTACACCACCGGAGAAAATCTGCGAAGATATGTCTTGTACCGCCTTCAGCAGATATGATATCTGCTCTTGCTAGAAGTTATATAACATTTTACAAAAGACCAACCAACAGTGGACTCTTAAATATGGAAATAAAGAGCCTGATGCCAGCAGAGGATAAGACAGTACCTAATCTCCATCACGCTGTCTTTACAGATAATGTTTGGTTGATGATGCATCTCACGAAAAGTTCACCTAAACCATCTTGGAATGGCCTCATGCATGCTATCACTCAATATGATAACCCACAGTTTAATATGAGCAGCGTAACTGCGGTCCCTTTCTTCAATATGGCAGCATCAAACCTCAGTACAATTTATACTTCTCTTCTCTTCGCATGCGAGGAAAGTAAGAAAATGGGACAGGATTCCTGCATTGTTACATTTGACCATCCTCTTTATTGGAAGGCTGTAGGAATTGTCGCATCAGCTGACCCAGACAGTGATTTAGCTAAAGTAGTAGTCAAACTGGGAGGTTTTCACTTATTAATGTCATATTTAGGTACTATTGGGCACATTATGTCAGTTAGTGGCCTTGAAGAACTTTGGGCTTTATTGTATGCGCAAAATACTGTTGTGCACATGTTCAGTGGAACTGCATACGCAAGAGCATTGAGAGCACATTTTCTGACATACATAGCCGTCTACCAGCAACTTTGGAAGTATTGTTACTTAGGCGATGAGGATAAGGAAAGTAGAATACGTTCCAGTTGTGATGATTTAATATCAGGGATTAAAACTTTAAATGACCTGAAGGATCATCCTGACATGAAAGAACTAATAGCAGATCTAGCCGAGGTAAAGACACAAATGAAGGATAAAGGCCGAACAGCAAAATTGTGGCTGCAATACCTGGAATAAGTACAAATGATAATGCTCTATATTCGAGCTGAACGTACTGGAGACTGGGACCTTTATGTTTATACACTTTAATGCATGCTCCCCTACTTTCACGCAGCTGGACATCTGAATTACGCGAAATATATTCAATGTTATCTGCAATAGATGGAAGAATTGAAAATTAAAATGAAACCAGAAGAATTTGCGAAACTTTTTCACAACGGATATTTTACTGTTCGGAGGAAAGACTGTTACTGGAGTGGAACTGCAGCTGATATGGTAATTGAGAAGTCTGATGAGAGCGATGAAAGTTTCAGGAGGTTTGAGTCATGGCCGAGGTATTACGGATTCCACATTGGCTCGTTGGGTTTTGTCATTTCCTATAACCATGGAGGTAAGTGAAATCTTAGAACACTTCTGTGGAAAACGTTCATCATCATGAACAGCATGTAGAACTTCGACCTTCCCGCCAATCTAGAGATGACGACATCAAAAAGCTTTCTAATTGGCTCACTCTTCACAACCCCTTTGAACTCAACCAAAGAGAGCACCTCATCAATATTGCAACAGGGTTAGTAGCTGACGTAAAAGTGAATTGTGAGAGAGCGGTAGAGATTGGGTCGAAATCATTGTCTGAAATGATGGGTAAAACATTTGGAAATATAGTTTTGAAGAGAAAATATAAAGTCGTGCTAATATCTGCAACACACAATACAATAAATATTAGAAAGGAATCTATTAGCATCAATCCAATTCAGCTTTTCAGTCGGATTTCTGCTGTGCTGCAGTCACATGAGGAATTGCCGGAATATTTTAAATATGAACTCGCGCCTTATCCTCCATCTTTATTTGATGACATTTCTATGCGAAAAACCAGAAAATCTGTAATTATGGATATTATAGAGGCTATCGAACCCTGTGTGCAGCCTCCATCAGAATTAAGATACATTGTAGATGGTGGCTTCCTACTTCATGCTGTTATTTGGTCTGGTGTTGACACACATGCAGAAATTTGTAAAAAATACGTACAATATGTGCAGAATCATTTTTCGCCCTGTGAAGCAGTAGTTTTTGATGGGTATACGACTGGCAATATCAAAGATGTTGAACAGCAGAGAAGCATGATGTCAAAGATGTGTGCTACAATTGCATTTGAGGAATATATGAAGGTAACAACTGATCAAGCACACTTTTTACGTAACTCTGAAAACAAGGCTCGCTTGATTGACATCCTTAAGACTCAATTTCACTCTGCTGGTATCACAGTGTACCAAGCTGAAGGAGACGCAGATGCTCTAATTGCTGCTACTGCCATTAGTATTGGGAATAAAAATATTTCTGTTGCTGTTGTAGGAAGTGACTCTGACTTGCTCTCGATTTTAATTGCTCGTTGACATCCACACACTACAATATATTTTATGAAGCCAAAAACTAGCAAAAATGAAGGCAAATGCTTCCACATTTGCAATATCCAGAGAAACCTAGAATCACTTAAAGACAGTTTTTTGTTCTTCCATGCCGTCACAGGATGTGACACGACTTCTGCTATATTCAACAAAGGAAAACAGAGTGCATTCAAAATTCTTCAGAAGGACCAAGAACTCTCCAAAGTAGTTACAGCTCTGTTCAACAACTCTGATCTAGATCCCAAAACAATAATTGAGATAGGAGAAAGATTTCTTGTGAGGTTATATGGAGGAAAGAACAATGTTTCTTTAGATGAGCTCAGATATAATTTGTACAATAAAACAGTAGCTAGGAAACTATCTTCATCATTCAATTTAGCAACGTTACCTCCAACAAGTGCAGCTGCTTCCCAACACTGTTTTCGTGTTTACCTTTAGGTACAGCAATGGTTAGGAAATAATTTAGAACCAACAGAATGGGGGTGGTACTCAAGGGAAGGTAAATTGTTTCCAGTGACAACGAACTTACCGACTGTTCCTGTAAACCTGCTCAACCTGATATCATGCCAGTGAAAGATCACAACACAGAAAGACTGTGGCGATAAATGCGAATGCAGAAAGGTCGGACTCGCGTGTTCCAAATTTTGTTACTACTGTGAAGGAAATGGTTGTTCCAACATGCCAGTCGCTGATGATTCTGAAGATGATGACGCCTGTTTTAAATAGAAGAAATAAATAGGAGGCGAATCATTCTCAAGGTTATTACAGGTAAGTTTAATTATTTTACTATCAACATTCTTCAACATTTGCTGTTTAAAATAGTGAAAACACGACTGACCTAGCTTTAAATTAACGAAAGTTATTAAAGAAAAAGGAGAGTAAGTGTTGCGAGCCCGGCTGCCATCTTAGTCCGCCATTTTGGGGGTGAAGCAAACATGGGATTTTAGGGGACTTTTGGGATTTCATTTGGGAGGACACAAAGAGCAAATCCTGAAAAAAATAGCTTTTTATAAATTATTTTAGCTCGCAACCCCATATTT
>JAGDQP010020206.1:0-19846 GCA_022664845.1 Lepisma saccharinum | reverse complement strand
CTCTCTCTCTCTCTCTCTCTCTCTCTCTCTCTCTCTCTCTCTCTCTCAAACATTATTTAGAAATTTACGTAAAGTACTAGTATCAAATTGAAATAGCAAAATATATTTGTACTGTTTTAATGAAAAAGAATTAATTCTAAATTAAAGAAGTTTATTTTAATATTATATCTTATTTAATAACAATGATAATATCAGTGAAGAAAAATAAGTTGTGCCTCAAATCTCTTTCAAAAAAACTTAGCGGTTCAAGATTGAATTTCGATTATCGGTATTGGTAGTGGGGTACGGATTAGATTTAGTGTGTTGTTGACAGTTCAGCCATCGGTATTGAATATTTTGCTGCTAAAGTATACAAAACACCAATTTACGCACAGTCTGAGTTAAAGTACCGAAAATCTTTGTAAATTCGCAAGAAACAAACACCCTAAATGGTTTCAGAATGTAAATACAAGATATTTGTTCTTGGGTTCAATAATTTGCAGAATTTTAAACATGTTTGATACGCTTCGCTCTTATTTCCTCTTTTAAGACAAAATACCCTGTTGCGTAAATTATTTGAAGATGCCTGTTTTTAACTGTGGTCATCATTTGCAAGAGATCCAAGTGTCTACGTTCCAGACATACATGATTTAAATTGAAAAAGATGAACGTGAACAACTTGATCCTACTGATGTCTAACAAGAACAGAAAATAACAATAGATTTAGGAAAGGTTGAGGTTTTATTTAAGAAGTTGATAATTTCTCTGTACCAGCTAAGAACATGTCTTCACGAGGAAGTGCATCATCAGAAACACCGAAAAATTCAAGTGGGGAATAATAAGGAAGAGAACTGAGTGAAAGAAAGTGCATGAAATGTAGGCTTCCAACTTTTCTGTAATACTGTAGCGTTTATTCTTTATCTTCCAGGAATGCAGTACTTATTCAGAGATATTTCTGTTGTGCGAAGTACGCATGTGTTCAACGGAGACATTTAGATTATTAAGAGTTTAGGCAATGAGAACTATGTTAATTCCGACAATGAGACAACATTGTCTCATGGAGAGTGAAAGGTTCATTGATAATGTCTTGACAAGACCGAAATTTGCTCCGGAAGTTTACTTCATGCCAAGATTGTAGTGAAATAAAGTTTCCCACGGATGCTCTTTAGAAACTCCCCCGGATGAGAAATCACTATGTTCAGTTGCTTAAAAATATATGCATCACTTGACGAACATTAAAAACATACTGTTAATAGATCACTTACACGTGAACCGATGTACAGTGTATTACATCTTATCTTTAGTCTCTGAGTACAACCATAAGTTGCACAACAGATCGGCATTTTCTTTTCAAATACAAATTTGCCAAACAGCACAGTATAACAGTTAACAGCCAGTTGAGTTTGCCATACAAGTTGAAAACAAATGAATGTTCAATTCGCGACGCGCACGCAGCGCCAGTCACGATTCTTGCGGACTATTTTTTATAACCCTATGTTCAGTATACTATTTCGGATCTGATTTTGAAGCACTAGAGACGTTAAAGTCCCATTAAAGATTACTAGTTAAGATAATTGAATCGAACCTAACCTAACCTTCATTATTTTGAACAATCCGGGGGAGTATCTAAAGTGCATCCCTCTACATCTGGCCAATTTTTATACATGGGTTATTTCTATGAGAATAATGATAAATTCAATATTTTTAGGTAACAAAATCTTCCTTTATCGTTCTACTTTTTCGTAATTACAAAATATTACTTCCCCAACCCCCATGTTTGCTTACCCGATATCATGTTTTTGTCTCAAGAAAATATGATCAGCCTAATATAATGGAACTTTTGGCTGAATTTGAATTATATTTATCTCAATAAAGTATATGAATTATAGGCTACATAATATATGATATTTACAATTCTAAAAAAAAAAAAAAACAACATTGTCTTACCTAATCGAAAACCATAAATATATTCTTTTTTTTTGTCCTCTAAACTAAACGAGTAGCTAACATTGAATATTTAATCACCTAGTTACATTCAATGCCTCAACAATTATTCTAATTGTTAATTAATTATTAATAGGTTATCCGATTGTATTTTTTTAAAAAAGAAGATATTAAAATTAATCTTAGAAGTGTTCGACTGGACCTATTTGTTTTAGGACTTTCACAATTTTTGCACTAATGTTCGTTTTAGGTACTATTTCTAATGTAAATTAGGGGGAAGTCAGTTATGTGAGAGGGGTCGCGCGGATTAAAGGTGATGGTGTTTGGCACTCTCCTTACACGGTTTTATGCTCAATGATTTTCGTCTGGCGTTTTAACTAGTAATTTCTATTTTTTTCTTCTAAAATGCACCTCTGTGAAAGTTGCGCCTCTAGGTCCGGGCCTAATGGGCCTAGTGTCTAATCCGGCCCTTTAAGTAGACAATTTCTGAAATTCTCCGGATAATATCTATTGAACGTACTGGTCGATTTTGAAATGTTTTGCATTTATAATTTGTAGACCTTTAAGATACATATTAGGGGAGGTAGGGGTATTAGGATCACGGGTACCTGGGATCAAGAGGCACTTCAAGGTCAATCTGTAACAGGTAAAAAAAATGACCATGATAATATGAAGTCTCACCAATATTACATATGTGTATTTTTTTTTAGTGAAAATGAATGTTCCTGTAGAAGTAATCACTGTTTTCCCAGAGCACACACAAAAATGTTGTCCGTCAAAGTGAGAGTGTTTTAGTTAAAAAAGGTCCTGTGGGGGGGGGGGGGAATGTAGAAATATTGAAATATAGCTACGGCTTTAAATTGAGAAAAGGGTTGTTTTTAAGAGAAAATTAAGTTTTGCAACAAGTTAAGCATATTGTTAATAATGTGCATGATTCTAATTACCTCAGAAATAATATTTGCGGGGTAAATGGGATCACAGAAATTTGGGGGTAAGGGTAAATGGGTTTACATATTTTATTGTCTATTGGAATCAAATTGTGGTGTAAAATGCATTTTTTAATCTTTCAGATTTAAGATTCTGTGAAATACCCCTGGTTTAGTTTACTTTACTGCAAGATTTTGTGTTAGCGAAACATTTATTTTACAATTTTCTTTTGCATTTATGCCAAATTTTGTTTTGTTTTTGGGTAAAAGTGAAAATAAAACACTTTCAACGTAGCCTTGATCCTTTTTCTCCCGTTGCTTGTATTTCATGTTATTTTGAAAAAAAAATATGATATTTTTTTTAAAAATTTAAAAATCAATTCTTTAGTACTATAACAAGGGAATTAACTTCCAATGGAAAAATTTGTATTTGATTTTGTTTTGTGGGCACAGTGTAAAATATACGAATATTGCAAATCCCTTAAAAAAAATGTTTTTCCAGCGTATTTCTCTTTCCAATACTGTATCTCTGCGAGTAGTTGTAGTTGTAAAACCAAATGTATATATCTTGATGTAAAGGCCAGACTGAGCTCTTTTAATACCGTTTACCCATGAGTGTATACAATGTGTATAAGAGAAAACCTAGTATTAGAGAAAATCTCAGTGTTCCCAATTACCCCATGATCAAAAAGGTAATTTAAAAAAAAAGACACTTGTACCAGATAACATGGTACATTCTAAATAATTCTTTACATATTTCAAGAGACAACTATCTACTGAGTAAAATGATATATAACATTAGTATGTAGTCCACGTCATTATCTGACAATTAATTGTCAAAGTTGCAATTGTTAAAAAGTGATCCTGATTACCCCTACCTCAGATAAGAAAGAAGAAAAATAGAACATCCATTCTTTAGGTATACGCGTAATTATTGATACAACTCCCTGAGGGATAGATAACATAAACTTCCTTTGACTTTTCTCTCTGTGTGTGTAATATTATTATGTTAATATTACAAAATTTTTATTCCTAAATTTCTTACTTGGATTCGAAAATAAATGTAAACAACCAAAATTACACTTGTTTCAAAAAGTTCAAAAGTTATTATTTTAATTCAGTCAATATAATGGAAATTCAAAGCATTAATAATAATAGCAACCACAACAAGAACAAGAACAACAACAAGATCAAGAACAACAACAAGATCCAGATCAACAATAAGAACAAGAACAACAACAAGATCAAGAACAACAAGAAGATCAAGGACAAATACAAGAACAACAAGAAAATCAAGAACAACAACATGATCAAGAACAACAACAAGAAGAAGAACAACAACAACAAGATCAAGAACAACAACAAGATCAAGAACAACAACAACAACAACAAGATCAAGAACAAGAACAAGAACAACAACAAGAACAACAACAAGATCAAGAACAAGAACAAGAACAACAACAAGATCAAGAACAACAAGAACAAGAACAACAACAAGAAGAACAAAAACAATAATAATAATAGAATGGGAAGACGACGAAGGCAAATAAAAACCGCTACCTCGAGTCGACTAAATTCTTTTCTCTATGTGTCTAAGCAAGCAAAATTATATTATTTTTTTTATTTCTTCGCTATGTTTTTCCAGTGTACGAAAGAAACTTCCTTTTATTCTATACTCAACAGTATTAAATAAGGAGACACTAACTACACTGATGGGCTACTTCACTTACACTTTACTAATGTTGCTCCTTTTCTTTGAAAACACGATGGAACAAACATTTCCTTACTATTATTGACTTTTAACTAACACAAAATAGCTGTAAATTTTACTTTTGAATTTTTTTCTATAAATTCCTTTTAGAAAGCACACGTAAAATCTACTCAAAATGAATCAGAAAATAAACGAAACAAAAGTCAGACAATCGAAGAACACTTCAAATTCTGTTAAAAGTAAATAATGAATATTTAATTCATCAGCACGTAAATAGATGACAGTTCGATCAGAAATAAAATACATTTAAATTATCGTCACGATTTTTAATCACTTCCTTAAATGTATTCACAAATTTCACTAGGAAATTATTCGTGTGCACGAAGAAAAAGTTTGCGTTTTAAGTTAAGGTACATACATCGAAAAATCCTTTATTTAATCAACCGTTCTCTGTTATTTGTCTAGGAATAGCACTTATTTTCTGAAAGTGAAATTAAGGAAAATAAAAATTGTAGTTGTGCACAAACGCACCTTGTGAAATGACATACGTATTTGAATTCTCTTTGCTAATTCTGTTATGTAGTGTGTTGGTTAACGAAATCTGAATTTATCTCGCGTGCAACAGTAATCACTGTGCAGGAAGTGAATGAATTACTTATTAATGTCATAATAAGTTAGTGAACTTCTAAGGAATAGACCTACAGTTTTCAGTACAGTAGGCTACGAACCACGCTGTTCAGTGGAGCTCCACAGTGCGGCGATTGAATCCATGGCTACGGGTACAGAAAGCGAGCGTGCTAAACCCTTCGTCCAGTCTGCGAGGTTGAGCTGTTACTCTGAGGAGAAAGCATACAATTATGCTGATGTATTTACGAATTACTTAAAATAGTTTATTGAAATATAGAGTTTAATACGTAAAAAATGTACACTCAAATTCAAAGAAAATGGTAGCTGGGAACACTATTAGTTGGATGTTGCCAGATTGTGCAAGAATCGGACTCAAAAAATAATTTCAGTCACTTTCAATACATTCGAGTGTACAACTAAATGATTAATTAAAAAAAAACTACCATATGTTCTTTTTGAAAGTAGCTAAGGATACATATTTTCACCTTAAAATGAGATCTTTATCCTTCAGAGATGGAAGAAGGTACCGTTCCTTGACTTAATTCAAGAGTACAAGCTCGACATTCGCCTGGCATGAGGACATGAAAGCATCAATCAAGAGGAACGATTTTAGAGGGGCACGCAGACTCAAGGAAATTGGCAGATAGCAAGTTCTTCTGAATTAAAAAAAAAAATAAAGCGTTTGACAACACTGAAAGAGTGTTACGTAATAATATTAACAAGTCAAACGTGTTGCTTTAAATATTCATTGAAGATTGCCACGCTGTGCCAATTTTTGGGACTTAGGCACATTTTTTTTCTCGATATACCTGGCTGCGAATCGTTCCCATTTGATGTAAGACTATTGGAATGTTGTTACCATGGAATCAGCAATTCACTCACACTTCTGACCAGCTTGAAGTACAGAGTAGCGTTCTCTATTGTTAGATAAAACGTTATTGGAATCGGTTCAGCTGTTCTCACGTTAGGCCCGAATTTGAGCCTGCTTGAATCATGGAAAGGGTACTCAGATTAGAGTTTTAGAATGTATCTATAGATTGCATCCGCTTATCATGTTGTCTGCATCCGCAATAATGTCCCAATACTGTCTGCACACAATCCTGAGTTTAGTATTAATTGTTTGTTAAAACTAATTGTATTCGTTATTGAAGGACGAAACGAACTTTGATCTGTGAAAGTTAATTTCTATTTTTCTCTACTGAAATTTGAGTAATTGGTGTAAAACAAAAAACGCGGGAAAACTCACTTAATAAACTTAAATGAATTAGGAATCTTCGGCTCCGTATTTCTCGTGCTTTGTCGGTTAACTCCCAGGTCCAGTCACCCTTGAAAGAAACACTGTTGAAAATGTATAATGAAAGAATTCAAAATTCTGCTATGCTTTCTGGGTCAGGCTGGGTCCGAAGTGTAGACCCAGTGATCAATATCCTGGCCCAAAACTTAACCTGAATGACCCTGTGACCCGTTCCACATCTAATTGAGAGATATAAATCATTAGATCACTGCCAAGAATACAGACTAATAAATTACTAAATACAAAAAATTTATCTCCAAAGTCAAACGTATTAAAGACAACAGAAGAATGTCTTCTTCCTTTTGCCTCTGGAATAACATCCATGATGTCTTCTAGTTTCTGAAGAAGTTAGTTATTCAGAACATGTGTTACACAAAGACAAACAAAGACAATTCTTAGAACAAGGAAGGAACCAAGGAGTTAAGAGCTCGTGACAGAGTGAAAATATGAGTCCTGTAAATTGAATCGCAAGCACTTGGCTCTACATAAACGCCAAAGCACTTCTTAAGTTAGTATTAATAAACGGAAGCTATATGTTCAGCGTTGGAAACTTGTTTCAAGTTAAGTCCTTCTTGCTCTGCGAATTCTCGATTAAACAGAACCATTTCCTCCTTTGCTTTCGCTCAATATTGTGAGAAGAGTTGGACAATTTTAAAGGTCTCATCTGTACAACAGTCACGTTTCGTTACAGAACTAAGGAAGGCACTCCGAGTAACATATGGTGTTTCTATTTCTCTCGAGAATCTTCCCTGCTGAATACATTTGTGATTGTTTTCTTATAGTTAGCATCGGAATAATACAGTTCCCTTTCCAGAAGAGCACAGAAATAAATAATAATAATAATGAACAAGGGTCTCCACCCCCGATAGAGTCATTATCCCTCAGAAGTGACAGACTTCTGTTACCAGTTAAACCCAGAAAAGAAATTCAGATTTTGAAACAATGTTCTACTCAGGGAAGTTCTATGACCCGAAGGTTCCTTCGCAAGATCCTGGTTTTTCATTGCCTTCCATTGGATGTAGATGTCGTAATGACGGAGTCTACAAGGTTCCGAACCTTTTGTGTCCTCACCAGGATTGAACCCGGCCCATTGGATAACAAGAGTTACGACTCACCTACCCAGGACACTAAGCTTATGAAGTTGCTAGAAAATCATTTCTTGTACAAATCAGTGTTGCTTCAGGGGCGACTGGGAATATTATCCCTGTAGATTGATAATAAGATTAGTTAGTAATTACCAGAGGTTCATTAAAACAACGCCTTTAAAACCTCGTGCCAATAATGTTTGTACCTTCCAGAATTTAAGGATAGGTCCGCGATGAGACTTTTTAAAAGTCAATTCTGACATTAATTACAATCAAGGGCGTAAGAAATTTTCCCAAGGGGAAGGGGAGACAAAATGAAAATCAATATTACGTATGTGTGTGTGAGAGAGAGAGAGAGACAGACAGACATATTTATTTTTTTATTGCTTTGTAGAAGAAATGTTATAAACTGAATAAAAAAAAGGACACGTTCAAGGAAATAAAAGTGACATGATGGTACAATGACGTCATTCGAGATTTTACAAATTTAGAATATTTTACTTCCAAAATTCTGTGATTACATAAATTAAAATGAGTATTGCAATAAATCAGGAACTTTAACAGTAAAATCCCAAGCATTCTTGCATGCAGTGAAAACAATATACCAAATACATGAAAATAGAATAGCAAAAAATATAAATACTAAAATCCAGGGGGGCAAGTGTCCCCTCTTGCCCCCCATTCTCGACGCCCTTGATTACAATGTGTCTTTCATCTATTTCTTTATGTTCAGTGGTTAACTACATATTAGAAAGTCTTATATTCTAAATCAAACTACTAACTATATATATATTTTCTATACTAAATCAAACCAGTAACTATATATTTCCCTGCTGTGTGGCGCTCATAATTCCTAATTCCATTATCTGTAATCTTTCTAGGTTTTCGTTAAGAATTTAAACAACAAATATCTTACTCAAATGTCATATTTTTGATACGTAAGAAGTAGACTCGGATAATGACAATTTATGTAATTATAATATCCAATCCTTTAATTCTATTTAAGACACCTCAAGTTATCTTACGTTCAATAATTAGAAAAGAGGAGCGAAATAATCAACAAATAATGACACTGTTGATCTTAAGAATTTACTTTTCTGAACTTTACAGTTCAATTTACGTTGCTTAATTTAGATTTTAGGTGCTGAACATGCAACTATTAATCCTGTATTTGATTTAACACTAAGAAAATTTGAGTGTTTAGTAGGTGTCCATAAGCTTGACTTCTATGGGTATCACCACTAAAAGTATTGCAGGCTATGACGTCATCAAAGATAGTGACGTGATGACCGATTGAGAACAACTTGTAATTTCTCTATTGATATTGGCCAGATTTGCTTGAAACTTTCAATTAAATTGTACTAAATTTTTATTTAGAAATCAAATAAAAGAGAAATGCTTAAAAACGTTTAAAAGTGGTCCATACGTAATTGAACTCCATACAAGAGGAAAACGGATAGGGGGTGGGTGGGAGTAGTACTACATCTCGGTTTATGATATGTGAGACAAGAAGAGCGTGTTTGTCAGGAAAGAATGGGGAAACCAAATATCATCATGAAAAATACAATACTTTAAGAACATACTTGTGACGACTTGAAAAAAAACCTGGAAAACATTACCAGGTATTTTGTTAAAGAGACTGCCTTCCCTAATTAACATACACGATGTTTAAGTTATAATAAATTATAGAAAAACAATTCTCCTCAGAGTTACGAAACACACACTTTGCTGTTTATTCAATCACATACATGTTTAACGATATAGAATTACTTTTTTTAATTACTCATTTATTAAAATTATTTCTCTAATTGTCCTAAAAGTTGCTGTAATCAGGATGAAAACTTTGTGTAATTTATTCCTTACCATTTTTCTTCTTTTGTGAGCGTAATCTCCAGTTCAAATATTGGTCTATCGCTGCACCAATGCATACAGTTCACACAGGGCGCGACACTCAAATATTAATTTTTCTACCTCTGACTGCAGTTCCTAGATCCCATATGGGAGTGGTTCTCAGCTCGTATTTAAGATGGTCCAAAAGTTGCTATCCAAAACTAGTAGGACCGAGCCGCCCTAGCTGAGTGGTAGAGGTCGTGGGTTCGATCCCAGCGGTCGACTATCCTGACTGAGCTTTCTGCAGATTTTTTCCTCAGTCACACCAACAAATATCGGGATTGAACCTTCAACATAGACCCTGGTCGACACCTTCCCGAATCCTTATCCCTTCCTGAGCCTTATAGGTGCCTAAAGGCCATAAATAAAATTGTAGTTGTATTTGTCGGCCTTAAAAAGACGTAACTAGAAACTACGATGTTCCCTTTAAATAAATTCTCATTTATCCAGTTTCGTTTCCCGCCATTTTGAAAAATGGTGGATATATGAAATGTAAGTGCTTTGACTAGAAAAATAATATTGTATTTTGTATTTGTCAGACTCGAAAACATATATTTTGACACCATATTGAGCATTCTAACAAACAAACATACTGATGGGGCAGAAAAAAGTCAATTTTGTTTCTTCTCTCATGCTTAGAATTTGAAAATTTGTGCACATGTAAATTTTGGCAACTTGAGCGCAATTACTTTGGGAGATATCGATGATGTAAAAGTCAGATTCTTCTTTGTGGAGAGTGAAGAAAAAGTGTGAAAATACCCTTATATTTGTAAAATGCTGAAAGAAATGAAAAAAAGCAAATACATAGTAAAGTGTAAAGTGCATGGAAGGCACTACCATTGGAGAGTATGTTCTTTATGGTGACCATCTTGAAGTCCACCATATTGAATCTCGATTGGTTTCTTAAATAGGAAAGGGATGGTGTAATATGCCATTCTGCGCTAGAATTTTACGGGAAACACGTTTCTGAATTTAGTGTTGCCGTTAATATATTATTGTGAGAGAGATAATGAAGGAAATGCATACAAAATACATATCGCTATGGTGCTTCTTGGACTAAATTTCGCAGAATTACAATGCTTCACACAGGGAATGTTCCTAATATATTCCCATAGAATAAAAGTATCCAAGGGTATTAGAAAAAGGTTCAGGCTGCAGTAGAAAGTCGTATTTTAACACTATAAGTGTAAACAGATAGTATTGCAGAAAGATCAAATGTAACTGGAAAATTAACAATATTGCTTGAAACTTCCCAAAGGCAAACATTGGCATATAAAATGTATACTCCATGTTTTGGCCAGAAAATAACAGGAATAATCCAGTCTTTTTTTTTTTTAATTTCTTAAGTAATAATGCTCGAATATATTGGGAATATAGCTCCCTTTATTTCATGCGGGGAACTTTAAATATTACGTATTCAGTGGAAATGTTCATTAATTATTTATCTTTTATTTGGCTCTCCATCTTCATTAGCATAAATTTCTTTCCAGATCGTAAAAGTTTATTCATTTTATTATATGAACTCGAGAAGAATAAAATCCAACAGACAACGCTCACTTTTGAAGCTACAATTTACCTTACAAAGTAGTGGAAATGCAGCTAGCATAGATAGTACACTGGAGTCAGGAGTCTGCAAATCAGAAATTACTTCTTTTTCAGTTCAAGGCGACCCACGAGAAATATTGCTTGGGTAAGCACAGAGAGAGCAATGGGGATTTAGATCGAGTAAGAACAAGAAAACCTCGTTCATCTCTCCTGCCCGAGTGACATGTCTCGTCTGTCAGCTGCCTAAACACATGGACCTCTTCTCTATCTGTTAGTAACGCAGATTAGTGCATAAACGAAAGCTATTAGAGATAAACTGACTTCATATTTGAGATCACTGATCTGCATTTATTCAGCCGTTTTTAATTATATATATATTTTTTTTAATTGGCAGGTCCTTTTGATTTGATTATCTTTGATCATTTTAAGAATACACCTTAGCGATTAAATTAAAGCAGATAGAGAAACACTGACTTCAAAGTAATTGACTGGATTTGCAGAGCGCGTTTATCAGTAATTTTCTGTGGGCTGCTGCGTCATACGTTGAGTACCTACTGTCGTTCTACGAAATGAAGAGCAGTTACTTGGCTATGGCTCGGCGTAGAATAATTGCTGAGAAAATTAATTCTGTCTAGCTAATTTTAACTTCTGGCCCACAGTGAAATGTTTCTAAACTTAAAACGTGTTTTATTTAGTTTCAAAATATTCCGTTACAGAGGACAACCTTACATTGCTCACCACTATTCTTTTCGTTAAAAAAAAAAAAAAAAAAAAAAAAAAAAAACTGATTAAAATCTGTTCGAATATGCTAACGATTATGGATCTGCGTGAAATTCTCGGTAGAGACACAAGTGTTTCCCAGTGTAGTAAGCCGAGAATTTTCCGTTAAATCAAAGTGTTTTTAAGATCATAGTTCAGCGGCTGATAATCTTAGGTTTGGTTTTGGTTGTCTTTCGAGAGCATATACACAGTACAGTGGAGTCACTGGATTGTTCTTCTTTGGTAACTCTGGCGGTAACGCTCTCGAATGTTGTTATAATAAGACCTTTAATGTTTAGGCTCTGTTCTGTCTAAGATGTTTGTAGTCTAATGAGGTGAAAGTTGGAACCAGTATTGCCTTCTTACTAAACATCCGCAGGTAAATAACTTTAGACTTTTTCGGCACACAGGAGAGATCCTTAGTTATTGTTGTACACTTTTGAGTTTAATAAATTACTATTATATATATATAAAAAAATTGTGGTTAGAGCGTTGGACTCATGTCGCGTTGGACTCCGCGTGGTCCCGGGTTCAATTCCCGGTTGGAGTCCCACTTTTCGGCGTCCACCCAGCGTCGTGAGAAAAACTAGGGAGTCACGTGAATAAAGACGTGACGGCCACTCGGTCTAGAAAGCCCCCAATACGCTTGTCCGTGGCTAGGTGGCGCGCAAAGCTGACCACACTGCCGTCACTCAAGTGGACCCAGTTCCATCAAGCACGGACAGATGGCGTTGGGGCAGGCTCAGGACCTATCGGTCTGTAACGCCGGTGGTTATTGTTATTATATTTACTGAATGGATCCGTTGATTTTGAAGAAACATGCTGCAATTTTAAGTTCTAAACCTTTAAGATACATATTAAGTACGAAAGAGCTAGAAAATCCATTCTTTACGTATAATTATTGATACAACTCCCTGCGAGATAGACAACATGAACTTCATTTAACTTTTCTCTGTGTATAAAATTATTTTATTAATAATACTACAAAATTTTTGCTCTTGTATTTCTGATTTGGATTGAAAAATCTAAACAAACAAATTTAAACTGCTTTCAAAATGTTCAAAAAATAAAGTATATTGCTTAACCTCACTCAATAAAATGGGAATACAAAGCATTAATAATAATAATAATAATAATAATAATCGGAGGGGAGATGAAAACGCTAAATTAAATCCCAATTGTATTTCATGTATACTGAACCACACCAAATGAACATAATAAGTAGATTCTTCACTTCCATTTCACTCATTTGTCTCCTTTTGTTTGTAAACATGATAAAAATAACATTGTTTATTATTGACTTTTAACTAACACAAAATACCTGTGGGTTTTACTTTCAATTATTTTTCTATGATTTTCTTCTAGAAAACACATAAAGTCCACTAAAAATTAATGAAAAAATGACACAAAAAACATACAAGAAAGGGCGGGGACTTCAAATTTCGTTGTCAGTAAATAATGAGTCTTTAATTGCTTAAGACGAAAGTAGATGACAGTTCCGTAAACTAAAAAAAAATATGTTTAATCGTTGTCAGATTTTGGAAACATTTTCATAATTTTATTTATAAGTTTCATTAGGAAACAATTCTAGTGCACGAAGAAAAGATTGCGCTATAATTAGGTTACATATTCAACAAAAGATTCTTTATTTATTTAACCGTTTCCTGTTATTTGTTTAAGAATTTTGTACTTATTTCTTGACAATGAAATGAAGGAAGAAAACTTTGAGTCCCAATTAAGTAGATTATGCAGATTTTGTGATATGTTATATTTGAATTCTCTTTGCTAATTTTGTTCTGTAATTTTGGTTAATCAAATCTAAATTTGATAATCTCGCCAATGATAATAGTCACCTTGCAGAGAATGAATGAATTGTTTATTACTGTAGTGAGCTTTTAATAGGGGGACCTACAGATTTTGCTAAAGTGGTTTATTCACCCATAGAGCTCCACGGGAATTGAACAAATGACTACGTGGACAAAAAACTAGCATATTCACTATTACTCCAGTCTGGAAACGCATCGTAATGTGCGGGATTTTAAAAAAAAACTATTTAAAGACATACCTTTCTTGAACCATTTGTACTACAAAGTAAAAAAAAATGTTTATGCATAACTAAAAACAAAAGCATGAGGCGCGCTCTCATATACAGTCACTTTATAAATTCTTGAATTGGCGCGTCCCACGCTTTTCTTTTTAGCCATGCATAAACAACATTCCTTTTAAGAAAAGTATGTTTTTAAAAACTTTTATTATTTTGTCGAGTTATTTCGCTGCTCGTGTGACCCACATCCTAAAGTCTTCTGCAACCAGTCACACGACATATCGTTGCAGACTAGTATTTATTTTAGGATGAAGAAGTCTGTATTAAAAAGAAAAATTAAACTATGCTTTTAAATATGTAAATATATAGAAATATATGAAAGTAACAATGGAATATTGTGTAGTAAATTGCGAAAACCACCTTTTCGCCATATTCTTTTTTTTTAATTTTCTGCATTTCTTAATTAACTTCTTACAATCATTCTATCAAAATAAACAAAACATGCTTCAAACGTAGGATTCTCTCAGAGCTTCATGCTATGGCATTGGCAGCGGAAAGCTAGATATTCGTATCTTTCTCTCTCCCTCTCTCTCTCTCTTTCTCTCACCTCTTCCAGCAGAACACTTTCCCCTTCGATGAGAGAAACTCTGTAGTTTCGCAGCCGCTAAAGAAGACTCGCTTTCTACCTTCCGCCCCTTTTTAAGATGGAGTATGATGTCAGACAACCCTTAAGTCTTATATTCCTATTTCTCCCTTTCTTCTCATATCTTTTCGAAGTATACACAGAGGAGAAAAAAAGAATACGATCTGAACCATCTGCTGAATTGGGAACGACCAACCTACAACGCAATAATAAACTAAAACATGTGTTGTAATAGTTGTTTTTAAATACAATAACAATGCAATCTATGTTTTTTGAATGTGAAGTAAGAAACAAAAGTAGTTTTAAGATACAAATTGTAATTCTGGAATTGCTCACCAGAGGGAGCTATAGAACTAATTGGCGAGCCTTCCCTAATCACCCCCTTTCCTCTCCAACGTCTGGCCTACTAACTAATTCCTATAAAAGAGCAGTGCTGGTAGCCAGAAATTGTCTGCGGACTGATCCCTTCTTCCACTTGCGCTGGGATCAGTTCCCCCCAGGTCCCTTCAGGCTTAGCGCTGGGACCTCGGTTCCTTCAGCATCCCGCGCTGGAACCGCACCGTTTCCGAGATGTAGTCATCGGCGAGACCCCAAGCATTTTCCCATCAAAATGCTTCTCTTCGCTTAAACTTTACCAATATCTTCAAAAGCCATGAAAATAATCTAAGTCCCACTTTCGTAAACGAGACTTAGAATCTCCGCTACTTCATATTATTCTTTTGGACCAACCTTTGGAAAATTTATTTACCTCCAACTAAGTACTGACACCTAGTTTCAAAATTATAAGTCTTTCTTAACAGAAATTTCGAAGAATAAGATTTAACAGACCTCTTCTACCTACCAGGATGTATCACCCTCATCTCTCTCTACTAAGAGTTTATAGTTTCAAAATCAACAAGTTTTTCATATCAGGAATTCTTCAGCTCTATCCTGGAAGGTATATTCTCCAGAATACATGTCAGTACGTCGATTAAGTCCAGCAATATTAAAACATACTTTTGGCCAGGTAACTTATCAAAATCATTAACCCTTCCAAACAATCATTATACCCTCAGGCTTATCCAAATATTGTAATCTGACACTTTGTAAAGCTCTCCTCGTTTGTATAAAATTCATCTAACCAATAAAACTTGTAACTATTCTATTGAATAACGTTTTTCTGTTCTAAAATGGAATTCCAAAGCCTGTTCTTGAGAAAGCAATTTAAGTATTACTAATTGGTACGTATTTGCCTACTCTTAGCTTTTAGCCAGCCGACTAATTGTAATTTGCCTATCAAGCCTTTGTTTAACTTGCAAGTATGTTCAGCATCAAAGACGCCTCATAAGAAGACCTCCGAAGATTAAGCCGTCTTAGCTTCTGCGCCATTAACGCTACCATAAGAAAGAGAATAACTAATATTTAATTATGCCACTATCCTCGTCATCCGCCTGTTACTGTTTCCCCGAATCTGTGTCCGAAGAGGGATTCGGTGGAGACACCTCTATACTTCAAGGCTGCTAACCACCGGTCAAATATTCTCTTTCTACCTTCGGGCAATAGTGGAGTGTCCGAAAATTTGCAGTCCCGGTGGCCCAATTACCGCTCGGTCCCTCTCACAAGGAGACACGCCTCCGGGATGCTGCAATTGTACTATCACCCGACTTACGTGGCTGTTCAAAATTTCATCATTGTATGACGTCGGGAAGTGAGCTAAATTAACGTTCCAAGATTTGAGGACACCACGAACCGTTGTGAACTAAAGGAGAGGACGAAGAAAGAATGTAAAAAGCATAAAATTATGCTGATTGATTTACGAATGACAAAAATGCAATCTAAAATTACTTACAAGTATTTAATAAGATGTAAAGACTTTAAGTGTTAAAAGTGTTTAACGTACACCCAAATTCAAAGAAAATGGCAGCTGGGTACACTTTCTAAATCGAATATCACAATATACGAATAGTGAACTATTATTGGATGTAGATGCATATTTGAAATAAGCGTTAAATATAGCATGCTTTCTACGTATATTATTAGTCGGATGTTGCCAAAGTTGTACTAGAACCACACTCAGCAAAAAAGAAAAAATCGGACATTTTCTATGAACTTGAGTGTATAACAAAACGTTTAAGGAAAATTTATCATTGAGTTCTTTTTATTAGCAGCTATTACAATCTTAAAATACGAAGTGGAAAGGAAAGTAATTTTCAGTTAAGAGTAAGACAGGGGTCGCTAGATCTTAAGGTTAGTGTAAAACAACGATCTCCAACACGATATGGCAGTACTACTTCCCTGTATGTCTAATGTATTTTTATTGTTGCACGAAATTTCAATGCTGCTCCTACAAATTCAAACCTAGAAAGTTCTAACTTTCAGGGAAGAAAGTGCATAACCAATTCAAGAGTTCAATCTGTGCCTATTTTTTTATTTCCTTTTTAGTTCATTGTCGGCTTTAGAGATCGTACCGCTACTGGGGGGCAAAACTACAAACTAATTAATTATGAAGTACGAAAAATATCTCTGGAAAAAAATCAATTGTATTAAACCAACATTAAATCTCTTCTTTCTTCTTACCTCTGCAATCAGGAGTACAACAAATAACACCGATGATGTCGTATAGTTAGTTATTCAGAACATGTGTTACACAAAGACAAACAAAAACGATTCTTAGAACAAGGAAGGAACCAAGGAGCTAAGAGCTCGTGACAGAGTGAAAATATGAGTCCTGTAAATTGAATCGCAAGCACTTGGCTCTACATAAACGCCAAAGCACTTCTTAAGTTAGTATTAATAAACGGAAGCTATATGTTCAGCGTTGGAAACTTGTTTCAAGTTAAGTCCTTCTTGCTCTGCGAATTCTCGATTAAACAGAACAATTTCCTCCTTTGCTTTCGCTCAATATTGTGAGAGAAGTTGGGTAATTTTAAAGGTCTCATCTGTACAACAGTCACGTTTCGTTACAGAACTAAGGGAGGCACTCCGAATAAGATATGGTGTTTCTATTTCTTTCGAGAATCTTCTCTGCTGAATACATTTGTGATTGTTTTCTTATAGCTAGCATCGGAATAATACAGTTCCATTTCCAGAATAGAACAGAAATGGAAAAACTATTGAACAATGTTTTGTTTATGAACAGACCTAAGTTTAATGTTAGTCGACAATGGGGAGACACGCGGGCTCGAGCCCGGCGGCTGACCATGTTGGCTGAGGGATTTCCAAGGCTTTCTTAAGTTTCAATATATGCTTTCAAATTGCTTTTTAAAACAAAAGTTCAATCTTTTATAGGAGCTCCATACCATTCTAAATCCATTTACTTTCTCAGTTATGTAGCATTCAATGTCTTAAGCTGACCTGGGTGAACGTATTCATCAACTCTGCTAACCTTCTCTCCATAACTATTTCTTTTCAGCACGTTAACTGCACATTACTTTCGTTTTACGTAAATTCGTCCTAAGTCCTAGTTTCCAAACTCTCATTACTGACTTTTCCTTTTGTGGTTTGTAATACCCGAAGGAAAGAGGATTATATCATCAGCGAATCTAAGGTAATTCCGATGTTCCAACTATATACATATCCCCCCATATAAATATGTTTAACAGATACAACCCCTGATGTATCAGCTTACATCTAACCAAACTTCTAATAAGCTCTTGAAACTTTGAAGCCCTCACACACTTCATAATTCACTTACTCACACCTTAGGCGAAAATACAAAGCTTTCTCTCGAACAAAAGTAGTTGGAAAACCATATCTCAGGAATTTAATATTTCTGACGACTCAGTTTTATAGTTGCTATTTGCTAATACTTGCGAATGAATTCCATGAAATCACAAAACTGATATCAAAATCATAGGATCAATATTAAAATAAGACACATCACAACGATAAAGTTTCTTTATCTATTGCCCTCGCTTTTAACAATCGGCTCTCGCGTTGCGAAATTCTCCCAATCGAGATTTGCGTTGCTTGATTGACAGTTGTGGGTTACGCAACTTAAATTCCGAATTAAAATTAATGCGGTCTCAATCCAAAGTATACTTTATATCTACTGGAATGCTGTTGATCCTCTCCGACCATGAACTACGGGATTTTATATATACATGGCACATGACCTCCTTCATCGCATTTTCTCCTTCCTTAGTGATTATAATATACTGCTCGAAATGTTTCATTTGAAAGTGATCCGTATGATTTTCTTACACGCTTATTGAACTGAATTATTTGTATAGCCGTGTAACAACTCTGACTCAGGCTGGGAAAAAGGAATGATAGGGATGTGGAAAAGGAATAGGTCAGAGTCTGTACTTTGAAGATACCATTTGTCATGCGTGACTGAGGAAAGACTCTGAAAAAAACTCAGTCAGAATGACTGGTCTCCAAGTTTGAACTCGGCACCTCTACTAACTGAGCCACAGTCGCTTGGCTCATTATTATTGCATCAACCTTTGCAGATGGCTTCAAGAATGACGTGTTTCTATGCTATTGGCGGAAGTAGTGATTTACAAACACATCATACACATTTCTTACCCTGATTGTTTCTGGTTGTGAGGTTGGAAACAATTATTTTATTCAATGACATGACCTTAGGCTCACGATGCATTTATACTAGATACATTCTTACGATGATTTTAATCTGTTCTAAACATATTTGTAGTGATCAGACAAACATTTCCATGAGACCCAGCAACACTGCTCAAATCAAGGCAACGCTGGTACATTCTGTAAATATTTTGTGTCTAGATTCAAGGTTCCCTGGAGGACTTACGTTCCTCACCCCTGGCATAGACTCATTTACTTCCACACTAAAATTATTTCACTTGTCGAAGTGTAGGAGTTATATCCGTCACAGAGTTGCCACCTTATGTCTTTCTCCCCTAATTTGTCCAAAACTATCTACCACAGGAAACAGACATGTACCCAGAAGTTGGTTTCGAGAGTGCGAGTTCTGTCTGGGTGTAAAATTTACGTAAAATGATACTAATTGTACAAAAAAAATCTTAATTGGGGGAGGGGTGGCACGGACCTCCTGGACCATCCTCTGCGTACGTCCATGACAGTAAAATATATCAAATACTGTTTTTGCCAAGGAACAACGGTGTATCATCCGCGGACGCGAGTTCTACAACACCCGATATAAGATATAAACTTTGTTTTAATAATTTCAACGTTCCTTTGCTGCTGAATCCTGAATTAAAGGCTATAACTCCCCCCCCCCACAATTCTGGAAATAACGGCTTAGAAACTGGAAGGGCTTCTTGAGCAGCTTACGTAGTAAGTGTAGCTGTCAGATTTCCTTACACAAAGCAAGAGTCGAAGGTTAATATCGTTAAAATGGAAAGAACCCATATTTTAAGATAAAGAGGGTCATAAATTGCTAACTTCGAGTGTTGCAATCTCCTATGTGCTATACAGTATAT
>JAGDQP010020205.1:0-33669 GCA_022664845.1 Lepisma saccharinum | reverse complement strand
TTGGTATAAAATGGGGGGACCAGATGAAACTTTCAGCACTTGTACACTGGTATGTAAAAAGCACGTAAATACGTGATAGATATTCCAAAAATGTAGTTTTCCAAGATGGCGTCCATTCAAAATAGAGACCGACCCTACTTATTAAATAACATATTTCGGCTCAGAGGTACCCGATTTCGATTTTTCTTATTTTTGTTGAAAGATAATTTCCTTGGCTACAATTTTATTTATGAACAATATTTTCATAAATTTAATAGTTTTTCAGATAAATTTTAAAATGTTTCACTTTAGACTAAATATTTTGTTATTTAATATTTTACTTTGAAACGACTGGTATTAGAGAAAATTATGTTCTTACATAAACTATAATTTGTAACTCAGGCTTTAATTAAAAAAAGATCAATAAAATCCGACAACTATAACCTGAGATATGGGAAATTATTTCAAAATTTCTGCAATACGAAGTAACATTCTGAGACATTAATGCCTGTAGGAGCTACATGAAGTTTTATCAAATGAGGGTAGAAATGAAACTTTCAGCACCTGAACACTGGTACGTAAGGAGCACGAAAATACGTGGTATACATTGCAAAAATGTAGCTATTGAAGATGGTGGCTGAAGCTATTTATTAAAATGCAACATATCTCGACTCTGAGTTATCCGACTTCGATCATTCTGTTTTTAAATGAAAAATCATTTCTTTGGCTACAATTTTATTTATGAGCAATATTTTCATAAATCCAATAATTGTTGTTGTTATATTGAAAATGTAAAAAATGTGCATTTTGATCTAAATTATTTTCTTGAATATTTACTTAAGTAGATGTATTTTTAGTTTGTTAAGTCAAATTACAAAAAAAAAAAAAAAAAAAACGAAAATGTTTATTCACAATTATTTTCTTATTTCAGATGTTATTAGAAAACGATATTTTTAGATAAACGTATGCTTTTAAAAAAAGATGCTGCTGGGTCGCAGTGGGTCAATGTTATAGAACTTATCTCTTATGCTAGGGGTTGTCAGTTCGATCCCTGTCCCTGCCATATGGGCTTTGTGGTGGATAAATACTATATGCGTGGATTTTCTTGGAGTTCTCCCGTTTCTTCCCAGTTTCTTTATTCCACCAATCCATCTCATCATCCATCCGACCTGAGCCAAAGTTGCCCAAAGGTCTTAAAATTAAATTAAAATTCGAAAGATGCTGGTTCCAATATATACTTTTATTTAAAGAATAGGACAATAATATGCGATAATTTTAACCTAAGAAATCACTAGTAAAAAATGTTTGGTTCTCTGATGTTGCAACTTTATTTGGTATTGCATTTTTACCTGAGGGCTTAGCGAATGATTTGTTGAACGCAAGAGAAAGAAGTCAAACTGCATATGATGATGTTTTCTAGGAGTAGTGAGACAAAGCTGACAAGATTCTTGGTGGAAAGCTGTCTAGACGAGAAATTGAAAAAAGCAGTTAGTAACAAGGACATTTTTGCAACTGTTGAAGACACTTGTGTCAGAATCACGGTCAGATGATTTCTGAAACTGTCCAAGATTTATCTTGCACGCATGAAGAATCAGACATGCGCATTCTGCTGCATACTAAATATGGTGACGTTTCCTATCAAACGATAGTTTGTTTCTCTAATTGCATTGATATTCTAGTCCTTTCTGTTGTACTGTACAAACAGTCTAAGGCAAGTATTTGCATTGTGAAAAGTGTTAGAAACCAACTGAAAGTACTTGATATTGGCCAAAGTGTCTACAATCAGATTTTTTTTTAAGAAGTAGTATCAGCTGTAATAAGGTTCCATTGCAGGTCGTACTGTGATAGTTTAAGTGCATTTGCAGGACAAGGCAAGATCAAAAGGTTTACTGGAACAGCACAAAATATGTCACAGCATTCAGAAGCCTAGGAATCGAGTGAACTGTTTCAGATGAGTTATTCAAAATAATTTGTAAGTTTACTTGTGACATGTATTCTAAGAAACCAAAAATTTGAAGTGTTAAATTGCTGCGATATAATTATTTACATCCAAAGGCGTGTCAAGTCGATAGTTGCTAACAACCATCATGGAAAGATACATTGGAACCCAGCACGCGCAAATTTGCAGATAGAAATTTAGATACGAAGACTTGGAAAATACTTTAAGTATACCAGAGTCGGAAGGACATGAATGGAGAAGGGACAGCAAAGGAAAGCTATGCATCAATTAGATCGCCGGAGCACCTGCGCCAGAAACTGTATCACTTGCCATTCTGAGTTGCGGTTGTTACAGAAATATGCAGTAATTTCTCTGGTTTAGATTATAGGTTACCGTATTATTGCTCTTTTCTTCAAATAAAAGCAACATATTTTGAAAAAGCATTTATTAATCTAAAAATAGAAGTTTTCTAACATAACTTTAAATAAGAGAATATTGTGAATAAAGTTTTGCTTTTAATTATTTCTTTTAAAAAATCACCTAAAGCTAAAATCCGCCTTAGACCAATATTAAATCAAAATGATTTCGGTCAAAATGCACATTTTTAAGTTTAACGAAAAAAAATTATTAGATTTATGAAAATATTACTCATAGTTAAAATTGAGGTCAAAGAAATGATCTTTTATTTTTTAAAAAAAAGGAACCATCGAAATATGGTAATACAATGCCGAGATATGTAACATTGAAAAATTGGCGATATCCACCATTTTGAATAATTACCTTTTGTGACGTCTCGCCCATATTGTTGCTCTTTATAGACAAGTGTTCAAGTGCTGAAAGTTTCATTTCTTCTCCCCATTTTATACCAAAACATCAAGTAGATCCTACATGCATTACTGCTTCCGCAATGTTACGTCCTATTGCAGAAATTTTCAAATAACTGTCCATATCTCGGGTTATAATTGTCGGATTTAATTGATCTTTCCTTTAAATAAAAGCCTGAGTTAAAACTATATTTTATGTAAGAACATAATTTTCTCTAAAACCAGTCCTTTGAAAGTAAAATTTGAAATAAGAAAATATTTTAGTCTAAAATGAAACATTTTTAAACTTAAGCGATAAACTATTAGATTTATGAAAATATCGTTCATAAATAAAATTCTAGTCAAAGAAATTAAATAAAAAGAGAATGATCGAAATCGGATATACCTCGGAGCTGAGATATGATGCATTTTAATAAGTAGGGTCGATCATCATTTTGAATGGCCTCCATCTTGGATAGCTACATTTTTGGAACGTATATCACATATTTTCGTACTCTTTACTCATACCAGTGTCCAAGTGCTGAAAGTTTCATCTGTTCCCCCCCATTTTATACCAACAACTTGTCTGGCACAAGGAATAATACGCATAATATTCAATTCGATGCATTCAGTTTCTGTTTGCAAAATAATAAAAGATATAGAAAATAACATCGGTTTTCAACCCTGTATCTATGATTGGTGTACGGGGACACCATGAAATCAGAATAGATAAAAGCTCTTCCAAAGAATGCAGATACATTAAATTCGCTATCGCAGAAGAATAGTCATTATAAAAAGTTCATTTAAAAAGAAATAAAATAATAACGTTACAATTCTGTACTGACATATTCGCCAAGCAACGGCAATTTTGCTGCATGTTCATCAATCACAGTTGCACTTCAATGAGTAAAATTTCAGCAGCCAAACAGCCTCACCTGAGAGATGGGCGTTTCGACCTCACTGAACATTTTACCCCGAGTGACTAAACAATTTTCAAAATTCACGCAACACCTTGCATCATAAAACGTCTTTCTTTTCAATAATTGTTTTTTCTCTTTTTTCCATAGACTGTCAATATGGATGGGACTATGATACCACGTGGTACAGTAGAACAGCGCCTTCTGATCACAATTGGGTATGCGATCGAGAGCTTTATGTGTCCAACGCGTTCGCCTTTCAACGAATTGGAGATGTAGTTGGAACAACAGTATTCGCCCATCTTGGAGACTTGTTAGTATATATATATATTTAAGACAATAACTGTGCACTTGTGACGTTAAAAATTACGATATACCATACAAGATATAGGCATAGCTTGATACTTTGCGCTTAATTTTTCATAAGGTTTGCAATAGTGGTTTGATACTCAGCACACACAGAAAATGACTCAGCAGGAAAATTACGTATGTATGCGAATGACAGTGTTTAACCAGATCTCACTGCATGTATGGTTAAAAGTCATTATAAAAATCTGCCTATTTTTTGGTCAAACTTCATATTATCTGGGCCAATCAATATTCATTGATGCAGATGTTATATTATTGTAGTCACTTTTGGCTTTAGAACATTGTTTTTTATTAGAAGTTGCTACTTTTTTCTAATAAATCTGCAAATAACTTGCGTTTAAATTTTACTGTCTTCTCTTGTGATAATTCCTAATAGAAAGCAATGCAATCTAGTTTTGCCGAATCTCTTAACAACGTGGATATTAACACGCTCGATCTGAGGTTAGGTAAGATACAGTTGTTTCATTTCTTCTGTACGATCTTATTGTTCAAATGATTAACTGACCTTCTTATACTCTAGTATAGAATGTATCTTTCTTCCGAGTGAGCATATCTAATTCACTACCATAACAACACAACTATTATACATAAAATATAAATAAACAAAATGCATAACTTCCACTTGTGCACACCAAACTACATTTATTCCTACTATGAATATTACTTCAAATCATGCAATATGTTATCAACATTCTTTCCTTAATTCATACTAAATGCAAATCATAAAAAATACATCTCAATCGAATGCTTAGTTTGAGGCAAATACACATTATAACGTTATATTTCATAAATATAATATACTATCAAACTTCGTAATATGACGTACTTATTTTTTTCTGTTGAGCAACGATGGTTACTTTTTACACAATTACGACTAGATACTTCTTATTTCGTCAATTTCTGCTCAGTGACAGCGCTAATGCTTTCACTAGGACAGATCTTGTAATAGACAACACCCAGGTCCGTAAAACACACTAACAATAAAACCTTACGTAAAATTAACTTTGGTTTGGGAAAATATTTGTTGATTTCACCGACGTCTAACGACTGCCCACTTTGCTTGTTATTATCGCACAGAATCCAATTCTTATCACATGTCACAATCCCTTACAGCACAGGGCATCCATATCATGTCCATGGTCATACAGAACATGAGATGGATGTACGGAAAATTGAAGTCCCGAAGAAGGACTTCGCAGATGTCCAATGGATCATATCCAAAAATTGACTTTTCCTTAGACGGATATTGTGAACGTCCAAGCAATACGCAGGAAATGGATGTTCATACGAAGTACATTGTGAACGTCCACTGGATGTCCAGAAAATGAATGTCAATGTGAAGGATATTGTGTACGTTTACTCGATGTCCCAAAGACACACATTGTGGATGCCCTAAGAATGTACAGAAACTGAATATTCTAGTGTTGGACAGTGTGGACGTTCAATCGATGTTCATATAATGAATGTCCATACGAAGGACGCTGCAGGCGTGCAAATGATGTAGATAAATTGGGCTTCTTTGTTAAGCAGAAAATGTACTTTCATTGTAGGACGTTCAGAGAAATAAATATATTCAGTGAATATTTCCTTCCAAATATGCAAAAACCTAATTGGGCAAAGATAAATTTGAATTTATTTGTGGCCTTCCCACAAAGCACAAATACGTCTAATAGATATCCATTGGATACATCTATGCCATTCATTCTGTGTCCATAAGACGTCCGATGGTAGAGCCAAAGGTCGTCTATTAGACGTTCAAAGTAGACTCGACTGTAACGTCCAGTGGATGTCCATATGAGGATTGATTATGGACAAGTACGAACTTTTCAGTAACATGACGGCCTGAAACAAAGATGCTTAAAGTCATAAATTAACAATACCGTGTTAAGAGATACTGAAAAAATACTTCCTGCAAGAGGAACACGAACACGGATCTTTTCGTTACAATCCAGCGTCTTACCAAGTCGGCCACGCTGCCACGGGTAAGTAAAGAACAAAACAATACAATATAGAGGGTCAGAAACTCCGTTGTGCAGTACGAACTTTAAAGACATAAACTAAGTTACTCCGAGTACTTAAGCGTACTACCATACATTTTAATCATATTGTTAACATGCATTTCATAGCAAATCAATACATTTCATACAAATAACTTACTTCATTTCTTTGTGGGCACACGTACGTAGTTCCTACGTGAAGCGACATCGAATTAAGTGGGCTAAAGTGGGCCAATATTAATCGACACTGACCACACACACCGCGCCGTAATACGGGAACACGAACACGTCGGCGCGATCCCTACACTGTTCAGGAACACATTGCATTCGTCATTTGTCTCCCGGACAAATGGCAAATGAATCACAGCAGTGTTGCCACTTCAACCAAAATTACTCTCGTATGTTAATAATACTAATTAATAATGCTCGTAGTTAACATATTTCTTATTTAATTAATCTCAAATTAACTCATCTCAGATCATAATAATTTATTCATCATAATTATTCATTTCAACATAAATGTCCTTTTATATATTTTATTCTATAGTTTAATTTTTCATATTTGTATAGTTTAAATATATTACTTTTAGTCTTCATCACATTCTTTTGCACCATCTTCAATAATAATCTTTAAGGCCAATAACACCCTTTGAAATACCATAAGTCTCAATCATGTCCTGTGGGATTTCCATGAGAATCTAATTTTCGGGAGAACGGAGAACATTTGGACGTTCGGTGGATGTTCTAGGGAAGACTCATGAAATCAATGGGATTTTCCTTGAACATCCGAATGTCCCGGGTAGAACGATCCTTGAATGTCTGTGGGACGTCCTTGTGCTTTCTGGGTTAATATATCAACATAAAGGCAATGAACCAATTCCAACTTACCGTGTATACGTATACGATATACTAACCGTGTATACGTATACGAAATATATATACTAATAGACAACACTTTTTTCCGTTCTCACCCACTAAAATTTCGCTCATGGGGATTGTTCCGTAGACATCCCCAATAATATCCTGCAGGCATCCCCCGGACAAAGGCGGGATATCTAATGCAAATCCTTTGGATGTTCGTGAGAAATATGCGGGATATAGAATATCCTATAACGTCCCCTTTGAAATCGCATAGCTAGCTATCCCAGTCATGTCCTGCCGGCTTCCCATGATAAACCCTGTTTAAGGAACGAGGCGGACATTCCAAGAAAGATCCATGGGATCAATGGGATGTCCCTTGGACATCTGAATGTCCTGGGAAAGACATCCCTTCAACGTCCTTGTGCTTTCTGGAAAGCTTCATTCACTATGTGTCTACTTAGTACCTTTAAGTAATTCGGCTTAAAAATACATGAAATGCAAATTTCTTTCTTTCTCCACAAGTTTATGAAACAACACTTGAACACACAGATTTTATAAAAGAAATTTTCAACGGTACAGCACCTTCAAAATATCAATGTTTCGCGATTATGTAATGGATTTCTTAGGAAAACCCACCGTCTGTATATTGTTTTCTTTTTGGCAGCTGCCAGGTAACTTCCTTTTCAAAGTCAGTAAATTACATTGGTACTTTACACGAGACGCTATCCATTCGGAAGTTGTACTTATGTCGCATACTTTCACTACCTTGCGACATTTTCTGCCACCGCATTATTATTGGACTCCACAGCTTTCAATCACTTTCAATCACTCTTTACCTCTTTCAATCACTTTCAACAAGTCACAGAATAATAAAGTTCGATAAATATGAACAGCTATTACTTCCACAACCTATTTTCTACCTTTCTACTATCAAACTTACTGTTTGTTTAGACTAGACCGCCGGGGCGCCGTTGCTATGACAGCCAACTGGGTGAGGCGTCAAGACATTAGTCGCCCATTGCAGAAGTAGCTGGACTATCAAAGCCTAAAGGCGATCCGACATGATTCTTTAATCTTTCCTCTAGCTTTACCCTCACCAACATTTTTTAGGATAGCAGGTTTGAAAGTTGGTACCCCAGTAAACTCAGAAAAGATATCACCACTATCACACCGAACACAAGGTATAAGTGATGAAGGATTTGGGGTTATAATTTTTGATACCGTTGGTTTTACAAATACATACTTTTGAAATAAGTATAATTACATTTTCTGATACGGAACATGACTTAAGTACGATAGTTGTATTATCAATTTGGGGTACGTCCTTGATAACAAATTGTAGTGCAATAATATTTTGTAACAGCAGTACATATTCTTTATAGACAAAAGAAAGAACGGTTTCCAGATTATCTTCATCCTTCTCATCCATCTCTTCAGCGCCTGCTATTACATAATACGCATCTAACGTGGTGCATTTAGATTTTTCTCATTGCAATGCTAGATTTTCGAATTCGGTACGTAACTTTTCTGCTATACCTTCTGGGTTAAAACTTGTAATCTTTTGCTGAGATCTTCAAAACTTGTTGCTTCACGTTTGCGTGAGCTAATATCTTTAAAATTAGTTGGATCCAGGCAAGCAAGGTTCGCAACATTTCAAAATCGTATTCAAAATCTTCAAATTTGTTTTCAGCCAGACTTACAAAGTTATCGGTAGTGTGAAGTTGTATTCGGAGGTGTTCGGAATGACTAGTGTGCTCATGTTTAGAGCAACAATCATTAATAACATCTGATAATTGAGAGGTTTACAGGATTACGTATCGAAAACGTAACCATGCAAATAAGCAAAAGCATATGAATTTCAGTCGGTATTACGTATGCAAAATAGTAATACAGAGAGAATCTCACATTGCATCTTTCAACTAACATTTAAATGTCCCGGTCACACACTATTGTAAGACCCCTCCCTTGCCGAAATCCCCCAGCAAGAGAATACATATTGTAACACAACACAATTTTAGTACTCACCAAACAGCTGTACTCGAGGACACCAGGAGGATAATCCAATGGAAACAGAAGAGATTCTAATAGATAAGGGGTTTATTTCACAAAGAAGGTGGAGAAAAGGAGGATTATATCACAACACTTGTTAATCACATACACACATCACTTTGGTCTAAACGCATGAGCATGCTTCAAAATAGAAATAAAATAATAATAATAAATATTTCGATTACTTTTTTTGAGCGTTCTTTCTAAATGTTTTTGGCCAAATTTATCTTATTCTGATGTTTTCGTGTACTCTTCATTCTGATGAACTACCATTGGAAAAGTCCAGTGTAAGAGTTCCTTGAAATAGTTTAGTTTTGACGGAGGCGTCCGACGACACTTGCAGAAAACTCCATTGATAGATAATATGGCGAAGAAATTTACTAAGTACGTGATAGTGGCGTAATTTGCACTACGCAACCAAAGAGCTAGGTTGCGTCAAAAGAAGTATTATAAGAAATGTAATAACTCTAAGGAGTTAATGCTGTTAGTGCCAAAATGTAACTTACACTAAATTCACTAGTACTGAATGACTGGTCTAGTTTTAGTCATTTTGTTCTAATGTACACATGGAAATTGACAACTTAGTTAATAGTGCACACCTCACTGTCTTGCATACATAAATATGGTGGTATGCAGAGATATGGATATAATTACAATATTTACAACACAAAACACACTGAGATAAATTTGTTACTTCTGTACGTGGTGATCCGTAGTTTTTATCAATTTACGCCGTTCAAATGTCTCCAATGAAAACTATACGTGGAGTGATTGGTGAAGTTTCACATGCATTCACATTCATCACCTTATTTACATAAGATCTGTCCGTGATGACTGTTTATGTGTGATGAGAAATAAAAGAAATATCCAAGAATTGTTTGTATCACTTAACACTGCATATTTTAGGTCTTTGGAATATCATTAGTAGCGTATTCTGATATATGATGAATCACTGAGTTACAACAACAATGTCCGTGACATATTTACTTAATCTTTGAGATGTAAACAAACTGAGTAACGAAGATACAAGTATGGTCACCTGATGTGACTCAATTATTAGGATGACTGTTTCTGGTGTTAACACAATCCACACCACATCGTATAAGTTCTGGTGAACACTCACTATTGTTCTAAGTACCGCTACTACTACACTCGCGGACCGATAGTAAAAGATACAACTCACGAAAGCTGAACTTCGGTCAGTTTGCCGGTTGACAGACACGAATCTTCAAACCAACTACCTATGTGCTTCAGCCTAACCAGGGTTATTATAAAACATCGCGCTAGAAAGTTACAGACTCGCTTTGTAGCTGTCTCGCGTCTTACGGCGCGTGGCCTAGTTAGGTCGAACACAGGATGTGTTGTTGTCAACACAACATACACACAAGACATAGAAAAACATAAAAAATACATATATAAGAAGTGCTCTCCCCGTGTATGAGATAGCTCGTTAGAAAGCCTATGCTCCAAAGATTATTTACAGTATGATAGCATTACATGACACCTCATCATTATTAAAATATTAAAAGAAAAACACTCAAAAACAAACAGAATTTCAGTTTCTGCAGACGGAGGTAGGCGTCTGTACAGTGGTGCCACCACGTGGCAGAATGCTACAACTCCATGGTAGCGGCAGCTACGGTGAAAAAGAAAACAAGAAAGAGTGGAGCGACTTTCAAAAGTTGTTTTACATATATAACACACTAATGTAAATATGAGACAAGATAAATAAATGATTATTACACATACTAGAATATATTTACACAACCACGGGAAGATGACATTAAAGGAGAGAGCAGAAAATTGAATTATTCTGCTAGCATCCCCGTGTGTGTTGGTGCCATGCATCCTCATCCCAGGTGGTCGCTGACAACATCAATTCGGGAAGACCTCAAAATAGTGCAGACTTTACTTTGGATCTAATAAGATCACGCAACTACAAGGGACATCTCGACTCTAAGAAAAATATAACAATTGAAATTCGGTAGTCCAGGAAACCTCTAAATAGCCCTTACATAACTAAATACAAAAAGACAAAAAAGTACACCAAAATCGTATCCCTCCGCCACACAGCGCGCGATGGCTGGCCAAAGGCTCACTTTTTCGGACGGCGGGGACGCGGGTAGCAGGGTGCAAGGTGTGAGAATATGTAGGCGTCTGAAATCTTCGCACATCTTTGTTTTAAGGTTTTCGCATAGCCTTGCCATGAACCAAAACAAAGAACGAACATAGGCCCTCTCTCTCTTTTTGCAGCAGTAGTACAAAATATGTAGTTATATGGCTGGTTTCCTGTAAGAGTGGTGACATATACACAATTTCTCCTGTTTCTCTTAAGTCTTGAAGCTTCCCTAATAGACCAGGATGGCAACTCTTAGTAGGTCACGACTATTGGCGACAGTTTTCCTGCGTCTCCAAGATCTTGGTAAAATGAAAGTCGAGATGTTCTTCTCCTGAATATGGCAATTTATATAAGAGAAATGCTTCGTTTCTCTGTTTCCATTAATAATATGCATAAACACAATAATAGTATCAACTAATTAAACTTAATATAATAAATGTCAAGGAAGAAAATAATAAACATACATTTTTTTATCCAGATATGCAGATCTGGATAATTTGCATATTGAAGGCTCAATAGAATGACATGCAAATCGTATGCATGTATGCACATTATCGTATGACGTAATGGCTCTGTACAGTAGCCGTAATTTGTTTTGTGTATTACACACCATTTCATATGCTTTTAAAATGTAGACTCTGTTGGTTTACCATTAATGGGATATCAACGTTGCTAAGTATGCTAAGAAAAAGTATGTGCCAATAATATGATCTAATACTTTATAAAAGTGTCTTTGAAACTTTTAAACTGTGAGTATTTCTGATTTAAATTTATTAGCTCCAAAAGAGTTCAACGCCTCTATTACTTCAGCATATAACGCAGCTTACGGATTCATGTATGATCCAAATATCTTGTTCAAAGCTGCTCCTTTTGTCTCTCTGTTAATTCAGAAGTAAGTATTAGAAGTGTTTGCATGATTGAAATCCATAACTTTCTGTAACATTTATTATATTTTAAAATATTGCTCTTGTTACATTGCAAACTTACCGTATACAGAAGTTTGACTCAGTTAAGATGGGACCACTTTACATACGTTGTTTACGGTTAAATTACCTTCCGCCACCAGCGATGATGTTCAATATGACGGCTGCGTGCTTGGATTGTGGCACTAGATCACAACTTCCACTGTAGAAGACCTCGCCGCAGGTGAGAAAGTGGAATGTTATCTCAGACATATTTACGTATTTTCCTAAGACCCGCAACAGTAGTAAGACGTCGTGAAGCGATGCCTCCCTTCAAGAGAGCAATGGCGCAAAAGTCCATACGGGATGCTTCTGGAGACTTGAGAGGGACTGACGGAAGCGGGATGACACAGATGCCCGTCTCACCTTCCTTTCTGCTCCAGCAGATAGAGCAGCATGGCTGACGCCTTATCCATCTGGTTCCAGACGTGAATTTGCTTCGCACTAAACAAACGTGAGGTGTTTTCATCGTAAATATGGTCCATTATAAACTTCTGGAATTACTGCCCATTGTTCTTCACATTTTATCCCACTCGCAAAATAGTGAGTTTCCCACGGGCACAGAAACCGGTCACTACCACGAATCCTTTCAAAACTTTTCATGGTTTTACCGGATAAGTTTCGAAACAACTCTTGCCGTTTTTGTCGGTATGAAATTGCGCAAGGTTTGTCGGTGTCTTCCAGATAGATTAGGGTTTAATCTAGAGAAAATCCCACTTCACTTGTTCCCTGCAAGATAGCGCTCGTACAATTTTCTGACGTTGGTAACTCGTGCCCTGATTTGACAATTATGACATTCCTTCAAGGCGTTCCACATGCTTTTCGTCGAAGTTCAAATAACAAATAATCTTGAATTATGCGCCTTACTGTGGCTTATGACGTACCTGCGTGGCTGTTGAAGCTGCACTGCTTTTGTAGACGTTTCTTCATCACACTCAGGCTAGTTGTAACCGCACTCTCCGTATTTTTTTCAGACAATACGCTTCCGGAAGGAATCCATTTTGTGCTGTTGCATAATGCGTCACACACGTGACTTGTTGGTGTCAGTCCGTCCCTTTTACACCGCTGCTCTATTCGTGAGATTATACCTTTCTTCGGAAAGTACAACTATGTGTCCTTGCCATATATCCATAGCGGAAACGTAGCAACTTCACACTCTACCCACAACAGTTCCATACTGCTACTTCCACATCACGCCTATAATTGTAGCGCTGTGTACTCCTGTGGAAGAATAGGATCAAGATCAAATCGTCTCATCTTTACTATATCAACTTTCTGTAATGTACATTTCGTAAATAAATTGGTTTAAGTTAAACTATTAGGATATTTTTAATTTATCATCTTAGTGTTCACCACCTTAACCAGTACCCAAAGGGTACCGGCCCTACTAGCATTTGTCAGAATTACCAAATGGCCAGTCTGGCTCTGGTCCTAAATCACGATATCGGAGTGACAAAGGTATTCCTTCAACAGAAGACAACGGAGTTTACAAGTGAACATAACGCACGAAACCTCGTTTCGAAAGTAGCCTAGCTTTACGCATTTATTACTACCTTGCACTAAGTACTGATAGTTTGTTCTTTCGGACGTTAGGTGATATTATCTACTAATATTATAGTGTTTTAATCCTGAAGTCATCCATCGTTCATCGTAATGGCGATGCAGTTTTCTTGTAGAAGCGGGGGTGACCAATAACTGAACTTAAAACAATATTCGAAAGAAAATTGTATCGAAGTAATACTTTCCTTATCTTTGCAGGATTGGTCGTCGACCAGTATTTTTCATCACCCTTTTCATGGTATTTTTTGGAAGAAGTATGCTTACAATGACTGCCTCCATTTATCCGCTATTTATCGCATTTATTATACTTGGAAATTCCTCGAGTCCTGCAGTATTTCTCTCACCGTTATCAATTGGTGAGTAAAAATATAATTCGAACCGAATGCTAGGACATAATGTACTCTGGACGCCAAAATTCAGTATCCACGTAGATTTTACGCTCAAGCTTATACATCCTAAGTAGAATCAAATTTTAATGGGTTGCATAGCATATGCATGTTGCGTTGTGTCGTTGTGTGTGTTTTTGAGAAATTAAGAGAAAGGAAAAAGTTCATTACTGTCTTAATACTTCATCACAGAATATGAAATTCAGATCCTTAACTTTACATTTTATCAGGGGTATTTTGAGTTTGCAAATACATATGATTTATCAGCTTCAAGCTAATTAGACCAGGACTTCTAGTCTGGCTTCGAAAAAATCACACAAGCAAGGGGCTTGGTAGAAATGTTCTTTATACCATCATATCTAATATACTAAAGGTTTCCTATAATTCGAGCTCTTTCGTTACAAAAACGGCCAGAGACGTGTTAAAAATGCATTTGAAGGGTACACGGGAAGAATGATCAAGGACCATTTTTGATAGTTGTGAGAAAAAACGCAGTTTAAAGTGTAAACACTTGAATTGAAAACTATTTGTTTACTCTAGACGTGCGTTCGACCTCAAGCAAAGATGCCCAAAGCAAAAATAACTTTAAATTCACGTGTTTATACTTTAAAATGCGTTGTTCCTCACAAGTTTCAAAAACGGACCTTGATCGTTCTTCCCGTGTGTCTTCGACCTCAAGCAAAGATGTCCAAAGCAAAAATAACTTTAAGTTCAAGTGTATATACTTTAAAATGAGTTTTTCTCACAATTTCCAAACCTTGATCGTTCTTCCCGTGTACCCTTCATTTAAATACGTGACTTCTTTACAAAAAACGGCCAGCTCCACGAGTGCTTAGTTTCAAACATGGCCAGGTCTAGTGTAGCCAATCACAGCACAGTATTCAGCTAATCACGCTTAATCACAAGAAAACGAAGAAGAGGATCTGTGTGAATGTGCAACCAACAATGACACAAAATCTGCAGTTTTTGTTACAAAGACGTCCACACGCTTGTTACAAACCCGGCCACGTCCAATTTTATTTTGTAAATAACTAATAAGCTTTTAATATAATGGATCACATCTGTTACACATTCAATTTTAATTACAAATGGGTATTCAAATAAAAACATTAGGAACATTAATGCTTTTCATCTATAGTAAACAGCTTTTGCACGCTCCTGGAAAATTTTGCAAAGTGGACCTTGCCGTATTTGTAACTGGACTACTCATATATTTTATTCAACTATATTCGCTGTTCACTACACAATTTCTATTACAGTTTGGGTTCAAAATTTCTACCCAAAATTATAACTTGGGTTTTTATTGCTTTACATTGCTAATGATTGAGATATGTTAAACGACTTCAGTTAGTTAGAATGAGATTTTTTTTTTTATTTACATTTTGGGGATATGAAGCTCACCCGCGGACGACTTTTCTTGTTTCCTTTCGTGTTATTTTTACAGGTCTTCCACTGGATGATTTTTGGTAAGTCTTTTAAACTAGTAGACATTCAACATCACAAAAAACTAAATGCACATTGTTGAGTTTCGTATGTCTTTAATTTAAAGTTGATATAATAGTGAAGTTAGTGAAGTACTTATTCTTATTGTGTAGGTGTTGGTCTACTGCCTTCCTTTGCCCTCTCTTACACCCTATCCAGGCCTTTTCCACTTTAAGGTCTTTAATGTGAAGTATTTGTTCTTATGTATGTCTGTATTTTATCTCGTTCTATTGTGTTTTTCAACATTCTAAATACCAAACTGTGTACTGGTGTAGGATTCTAAAGGAATTGCCTTCATACCCTAATGGTATTTTGCTTGTTAAGACATGCACGTTTCAAGTGTGTGCTTAATACCCCGAAGATTTATCTTGTGTGCTTAATACCCCAAAGTCAGGGTAATAAGCACCTCTGAAACAGTTGTTATGTTTTGATTAACTTTTTATCTGGAATTTTATGCCGGTTCTAAACAAATTGATGTTAATTACTCCGTTTTCTATGGGATGTAAATTATTGTATTTTACACTTGGATTCAGTACTACCATTATCGTTATTATAAAGAAGACCTATAAAAATTGTGTAAGAGGGAAAACTTTAACTTGCTACGGCACGTAACAAAACAATAACCGTAAAATCTATTTTTTATTACAAGACGTTACCCCCGTTGATGGTAGGCCACCAATCTAAAAACTTGCACTTAATGTTATGTTCACACATATGAGCTCTTTTATTTGAGCCCCATAGGAGTTATGTATGTAAATATCTGCCAAAGCTACGTGCGGTTCAAGTGGGTATATATTGTTCTGAACACCTTATACTAATTTACTTTTTGGATTAGCATGGCAGAAGTTATATTGAATTTATCTCTGAAATAGTTATTTGGACTGCTTAGTAACAAGGTTAATCTAATTTATATGATATAAATGTTTATTTGACCAACTATGTCAAAGAGTAACATATTTAATTGAACCAAAACGAATGAAGTAGTACAATCTTATCTAACTTAACATACTACCGTTTAATAATTGTACTTGCAATCACAAAAGCCATCCAGGAGGACCTCTTCCAAAATGGAATTTGATAGCAGCATCTTTCCATTACGAAGCGTCCAGTCGTTTATTAATTTTGTACTTTTTGCTGGTGGAATTTCAAGTGCGAGTGAAAATATCACTAAACAAAGCATGTTTGTAGCTACGGATAGTGTATGTCCACTTTTACTTGTTAGTGTGGCAGAATAAAACGTGTTAGGATGGTCGGTTTGAACAAGAGTTCAATTAATTTTACCTCCAGATTGCAGAAGTTCCATCAAAGACCGACACTATCTTTACTACACTGAGAGTGAACAATCAACATTTTGTGCAGTCATATTTTGAAAGTTAGATTACGTGCCAGAGCACCACTGAATTCAACTCATACTTGAAAGTACAATAGACATATATATGACCTTTTGTTTGACAGTTACTGCAGGTTTCTATTAGTATTCTATAAATGTCAATTGCAGGTCTTGAAATGACAGACAACGACCAGCGTTCCAGCATTTGTATGATGCAATGTCTTGGTTGGACATTGGGTATCTGTATGTTACCGTTCTTAGCCTGGGGACTTCGCAATTGGATTGCCTTTGTACTTGTCAGCTCTCTGCCATGTGCAGGATTCTTTTTTCTCTACAAGTAAGAATACTTTGGGCTAGTTTACTTTTAATAATATACATGAATGTAATATTTTTATGTAACTTCTAGCGTCACGTGCCATATACATATCTTTAAAACGAATCAAAACTTCACGGCCCGATGATTGAAACACAATTTATTGTTAAACTCGCTTATTATATACACATATAAAACGCACAAATCGATGGTTAACAATATACTTGATAATGGCTACAGGCGTAGTCCAAACGTTGTGTTGTGCTTCAATCATCAGGCCGTGAAGTTTTGATTCTTTTTAAAGATGAATTTAATAGTTTATCCAAATTCTTTGAAAGCTATTAACCTTTAAAATGCTGTTAAATGTTCTTGTTACTGCTTGATAAGACAGTGGTAATGCATATGTATATTACTAAAATATTTATTTATGAAACTAACATCTTTTTCAATTATTATTGTTCATTGCTATTATAGAGTGACACATAATTCATTGTTGTAGCTAGACAATATGAAAGGGTTTAAATCTACTTCATTTCTCTGTTCTTGAAAAAGGTCTCTTTTGTACGAAATGGTCTGATCTTTTAAAAACAAAAAGTTCTCTCTTTATATACCGTAGGGAGGTAAGCAGAAACTGGCATTCTCACCCCGCTTCTCCCACTACATTTCTCCCTCGTATATTAAACCATTATTTTTCAACGTTTGAGAGCATCCAGACCAATTATAAACTAAATATCAGCTATGAATAGAGGAAACATTAAATTCACTCCACCGACAGATAGAAATTGCACATGATTTCCAAAAGAATTCTGCATTTCTCTTTAAATCATTTTGTCTGTTGTAGTGAATTCCATCTGCATAATTTCACGTTGTTCTCCACTTTTGTTAATTTCGATAGTTTTTATTAATGTTGGCCCTATGATTTGCATTAAAGTATACCAAGTGAAATGGTATACTTCTTGGTGATACTCATAAACAGTGTTTCCAGTAGAAGAAAAATTTTCATAAATTGATAAAGGTTTTAAATAAATTCAATTCAAAGGAACCTTGACTTTCTATGGATTTTAATATGCTCTTTATATGCTTTCAAAGCGTCAGAAACCATTACGATGCGACAGCTAGAGACTGTAGCCGACCTGGTAACCGTGTGGGTTGGGACACTAAGCCAGCAACTCGAAGGTCCCGGGTTGGAATCCCGACTGGGGCATGGATGTGCATTTTAACTAGCATCACGTTTATAATCGTGAAGGGACGCAGTGAAAGTTACTAAAATGGCCCATACAAAATAAAGTTTAACGATTTAAGCTAGGCATTATACATGACCATGTAAAAAATCTTACCTCTAAAGCCCCCATACACGATCGAACATGTTTGCGAGCATGCTCGGTTCGCCGTTGGTTGGATGTTTGGTGCATGTTCGTACCCATACACGGTCGAACTTCACATCGAGCATGTTCGGAAGAATGGATTCGCCGAAGAATGGATTTGGAGGAGCTCCCACAAACGGAACATATAAAACTCCGCAGCTCAGTCTACAGTAGGGATGGGCAGTTCAGTTCGTTTCAAAGACTAGTTCGCAGTGAACTAGTTCGTTGGAAAGAGTAGTTCAAAAGACCAGTTTCCTTTAGTTCAATAGTTCACGACCGAGATGGTCTCCATATAGCAGTAGAACAGCTTTTCTGATCACGTGGTAGCCTTCAAGATGCGTGCTGGTTTCTAGTTCGCGAACTACAACTTTAGTTCAAATAACGGTAAATTGGAAGGGAAGAGATGTCCCCGGGAGGAAGTGTTGTTATAATACCTCCCTCTCTCTCTCTCTCTCTCTCTACCCACTCCCTTCAAAGCAGCACAAGGGTCATGAAAGAGATACATCGATGCACCCAAAAAACTAGTTCGGTAAATAAAGTGCTTTCGAAAAGGCAAGCGCTTTGCTCTTGAAGAGTTCTATGTTGTTTAAGCACGTTGAATAGGATTACTTGTATGTCACGCAGCGTATGAAAATACTTTCCGTTTGGAAACTGCAATAACTATAATTGAAAAGGGAGTATTAGGAGAGTTACCTTTTATTCCATGAATTGTTATGATTTTTGCTGAAGTGGACACAAAAATATTTCTTTTTAATACCAAGATAGCGTCTTCCCGTTTAATCTACTCTATTCATTAAATGGACAACCCCGAAGAAAATAATTTTGAGTGCATTTTTTTGTTATATTATTCATGCAGAGTACAGTTAAAAGATAAGGAATTCAAATAGAAATATTAGCTTTGCATCATACATTACTACAGGAAGAGACGAATTTTGTAATAAATTCAGTACATGATGCAATAAAAATTGTCTACGGATATTTTCTATAAAGGATTACAGCACTAAATATTTTGTATACGTCCTGTCATAGAGATAAATTTTGAAACTGAGAACAGAAACAGTGACATTCTGACACACCCTAACATTGCCTCTGTTACTGGGGACGTTCGGAATCAATTCCTATCTCCTAACTCCTACTCCCTTCAGGTAGGAAATATTGAAGGTACCTTCGTTTCTTGCTCCGAAGGAAATGATTTAGTACGTCCTTCGACAGGCGCGACATCTGTTGATAAATGTGACAAGATATCTTAACTTCCGTTATTATGTCCATACGTCGATTGGTACTGTAAACATATAGAAAAAATTGCAAAACACATTTATTCCCCTATAGTAACAATTACAGGACGCACAACAATAAATCAGTATGATTCCAAAAATACATTTGGTTAGAATGCTGCGTGCTATGTCCGCCAGAACTTTTTGAACGAATGTGAAACCCAAGTTGGTGAGTGTGTATTTAGGTTTTCACGATTTGCTCTATTTAACGTAAAATATCTAATGCTTTTGTAAAGTTTTAGAGGTGGGGTCTCCCTATCAGGATTACTAGCTGCAACATTCCTTCACATGTAAAAAGCAATGCATCCCTGTGTGTTGCGTTTAAAACAAACTGATGTGTAATGATAAAGTGGCTTTATATTTCGTGTGTACTATGTACAAAGGCCCAACTAACCTTTCAACATTTCTGAATTACCGAGAAAGAAAATGAAATAACAATGGTGCGTTGTGTGTTATAAACTGTGTACAAACGTACATCTCTATTTTGCATTTATCTTGCGAAGCTTGAAATATCACCCTAGAATTAATACCACAGAAAAATAAGAGCTTCCTTGGATAAACTTTACTTTATGGCCCGCATCTTCCGCTAGGTATTGAAGAATATGTACGCTTTACATCACTTATTACTTTACCACTAATTGTCGCAGACAATTTTATAAATATCTAGTGACAACCAGCAATCCATAAGGTATTACGAAAAGCTATGTCACTATTTCGTTAAATACGCACTCGAGTTGATCAACACCCAATAAACATGGTAGCATGCGGAGGAATACTTAAGGCGACATTCCGTGTCAGGGTTCGATTTACTATAAATTACGAGGGGGTGATCCTAAAGCTAGTGGTTGCTGGTAAGTTTCAAAATATTACCTGAATGGGCAGAAATACAAAGATTTTAACCCTGGTTGGGATGATATTCGGAATCAACAACCGGTGATAAAATACTCACGCACCAGGGAAGATCCCCGACATCCCTTCGGCAAATCGAACACTGCTTTGTGTTATGAATGAACGTCCACAAGAAAACACTGACAATATCTCGAGAGAGCGAAGGGGGTTAGTTAAAGTCAGGTTAGATATGTTCCTGTAGACGTGATGTACATGGCGTTTAAAAGACACTGCACGGGCTTGCCGCCAATGCGCAAGATGCTAAATAGTCCCTTGTTTTTCTCTCGCCCTTTCAATTTTATTTCACCCTTCAATGACTCGAAACATTGTGCTTAGATGCGACAAAGATAAGGTCTCTGCCGTATTGGGAAGGGTGTAAGGCATTGTGCTGTTACTGCCCATATAATTAATTTTATCTTATCGAAACATTGTATACTTACTGTACTCTACATTGTGCTATTGTTTGTCCTAATCTTCAAATACGCTGTATAGTAAAATAGTCAAGAGTTTGCGGGATGTAGATAACTGCATTCTAACTGTTCGTTTTCTATACACCTACATATCAGGCACTTATTATGCGTAGGGACTTGAGAAAGTATGCGAGGGTGAACAACCTGAGTATTTTCTTCAAACTCACTTTAAGATAATAATGCAAAAATCTGCAATAGAATGATGAAATGCTATAATCAAGGTTCCTAGTTATTACCAGGTGAACGTGAAGTGATAATAGAATAGAAATGCTACACTGAATTATAGAAACATGGAATTTGTCAGATCACCGCAATGGTGATGTAACCCCCGAATTGTCAAGTACACTGCCCTAACTTAATTTTTACTGGAAGTGTGTGGCATAATGTAGATTAAAACCCTCTATAAAATATGGAACAATTCAACTTGCTTCTCTCCAATTTTTGCTTTACTTCCCCAAACTAAAAATACTGACTGAATTCCTGGATAGAAATGTTTCATCACTTCTGATTTAGGGGTGTGAAATTTATAAGCTGCACTAAAATTAAATCGAATTTAGATGAAATGCAAATGTTATAAAAAAAAAACTAGTTGGATTTATTTCACAATTTCGCCGTTAGACAAAAAAATATGTATACAATTTATTTTCTTTCATTGAAGAACTGTCCAACATTTACTATGTTAAATGTACTTCGGATGGTAATATTTTTATCTAGGGTTCTTTAGGTGAAACAGGCGGTAACATACCATCTGCCATGTCTCGCTGGGTCTTCTGGGTAAACTAATTGGCCGAATTTCTGGAAAGGCACCATCAATGGTACCTTCACGAAAGGTGCTATAAAAGACCCTTTGCAACTCTTCCTTTAGGTTTCGAACGACTTTCAATATGGCGGCGACGAAGGAAAAGGTGCTTTTGAAGGAAAAGTAGTGATTCCGAACACCCTCACTGTCTTTTTTCTTTCTTTTAATTTCTGCCCCTGGACTGATAGTTAGGGTTGCCACCTGTCCCGTATAATACGGGATCTCCCGTATTTAGGGTAAAATTTACACGTCCCGTATTATCAGTAGTAAATTCAAGGACATATTTTCAACATATCGATAATTTAACAAATAGGGATGGTCTCTTTTCCAGCTGTATACTATACAGACTAGCGAGCAGATTCTATTCGAGTCCCGTAATTCATTCATCTAAAGGTTGCAACCCTACTAATAGCTTCGAAGTGAACAAGTTCATCTGTATTGCGTCTTTGTCAGAGGGAGAGAGAGAGAGAGAGAGAGAGAGAGAGAAAGAAACGGCGTAAAACATCTTCTTGAGAAACATCACAAAAGCGAACACGGTTGAACTTGAAATTTCCCGCGATTTGTCAATGATCGTGGCGGGGGTGAAGTGCGTAAACATACTTTTCGTCAGTAAAACTTCTTTCGTATGCGCACGCATTTAGTTCACTACGCGAACTAAACTTTCTCTCTCTGTTTTATATTTATCCTTCTATCTTTGCTGCTTGCGCACGCATTTAGTTCGCTTGCGAACTACAAGCTGTCAATCCTCTGAACTAGTTAGAACTGGTCAGTAAAAAGACCAGTTCGTTGAGATCAGTTCGTTCGCGATCTACACATCTCTAGTTATACAGAGCATCACTCGACTCCTGGGTGGTCATCTCCTCTCCTACCTGTTCGCAGAAGGCTTGCTTCTGGAACATCTCTGGCACACAAAAGGCTTGCTCCTGGTGCCATCCTCACATACGCAAGAGACCTGCTCATGGTATACGCTGTACCTCAACCCAATATCATTCCTGTACGCAGAAAGCCTGCTTCTGGAACTACCTTTAACACGCAGAAGACCTGCTTTTGATGTTATCCTTACGCACGCAAAAGGCTTGCTTCTGGTGCGACACCTCAAAACAAATCTTCTCAAAGGAGTACATTCAAATAGAAGAAATCTATAAGCTATTCGTTAGTTCTTAAATATTCGGTATTTAGTATCCTACGGGACCTGCTTCAGTGAATAGTGGATGTATCAACCCAGTAGCTCCAATTTAGGGTTCACAACATCGCGGATGTTGATGCGTTCCTTTTCACAGCATGCATCTGCATGCATCCTTTGAGAAGATTTGTTTTGAGGTGTTGCACCACAAGCAAGCCTTCTGTGTGCGTAAGGATAACATCAGAAGCAGTCTTTCTGCATGTTAAAGGTAGTACCAGAAGCAAGCGAGTGATATTTGGCTGAGGTACAGGAGTGATATTTGGTTGAGGTACAGTGCATACCATGAGCGGGCCTCTTGCGTATGTCAGGATGGCACCAGGAGTAAGCCTTCTGCGAACAGGTAAGAGAGGAGATGACCACCCAGGAGTCGAGTGATTACACTGAGCTGCATCGTTTTATAGGTTCCTTTTCTGGGAGGTCCTCCAAATCCATTCTTCGGCGACAGCAACTTCATCTTCAGGTCGATATAAATCCCATCTGTTGTATCCATGTAGAGTTGTTTTCTGCTAATGTGTCGCTTGCTATTTGTTGTCATTACATCACACATGCTTGTTTACTACAAGAATTACTATTATTTACACTTCTAATGTGCACGCGTGAGTAATACACAGAACACTGCAGTATTTCAATATGTTTTCAATAAATTGCAGTAGAGATATTTTTATCTCCTATAACGTAAACAAAGCAGGCCATAAAATTTAATATTGTTTGCAGTTGTATAAACAACGGAAGGTGTTTGTTGTCTTACTGGACCACCACGAATTTGCCCCCTATCTTTGAGGAAGTGTTTATATTTCCTCCCCCGCGTGGCAGCCAGTGGGTGCGGTAGGATTTTTGTGATGGTTCGTACCACCATCTGTTGTTGTTGTTCCCTAAATGGTGGAATCACACCTTCTTATCTTGTCGGATTGAGTTTCTATTTTGTTGTATTAGCATGTTTGTAGTTGTGGCCGGGATTCTTGGAATAAGATAAGAGACTTTTCTTTCTGCAATAGGATATGGGGGAAAAGAAAGGAGACAGCTATGGTTCAAAACTAGCCCAGAGTCCTGCGATGTATTGAAATATATAAATATATCTATTGATAAGTATATATTTAAATATATAAGAATAGATTATATCTATCAACATTTTATAATACCTTTTGATCAGATACAATTTGTATAATCGGAAGATATTTTGGTGCTTCAGAAGTGTACAAGAAATGCTTTAGCATCTGTTTAGAGTCGTTTTATATCATTTGTGTAGACGAATGAGAATTTTATTTCATGTATTGTATAGTTCCGTGTCCGAAATACATAATTAATTTATACAACAAATGTCGATCATGCATTTTACATGCGTTTTAAGCACATACTAGTATTTTGGTGGATTTATAACGTAGTAGATATGTATCTCATGTGAACAAAAGATGTTTTGAATGTTTGATCTTTTATTTTTATGGAGAAATTAGTTAGTATTCGTATTTACGACATACTTTACTGTTTTCAGTTTGAAGTTCTATTTTTAATCCGATAAAAAGTTTAATAATGCCATATTGGAGACTATTTAATGCAAAAAAGAAGTACATGGACATGAAAATTACAGTAACAAGTGACTGATTGTTTAGATTCTACCACAAGGGAACTCTTGGGAATAAAATTGTTTTAATATTTACCGAGAAAATTATAATTTGAACTTGTAGAAACACATTTGAAGTACTAGCAATACGATTTTTATGCCCCAAAGTAGTATTTTTAGGTAGTTAACATGAAAAGAAGTGTTTTAGCATGAGACTTGTACTATGAACGGCATGATTGTTTAGATTTTAACACAGGGGAAGTGTTTGATATGGAATTTATTGAATATTTTAGGAGAAAAGTGTTTTTGAACCTGCAAACACATATTAAGTGCTTTGGATGAGTAATGGGATGTGAAATCAAGGATTTTTTGGTCTCATAGTGACACACCGAAGAGAACAATTTCTTATATGAACCAAGGAGGAGGCTGCTCGCAATGAAATTTAGTCAATATATGTCACTGAAATATGTATTTGAAGTAGAAACTATATTTTTTGTTGAATACGTTACGCGCAAGGAGTGATTTACCATGCAAAGGACACTATGAAAGATATGTTTGCTTAGATTATAACGCAATGAAACTACTTGCAATAGAATTTAATGAATATTTCAGGAGAAAAATGTTATTTGAACTTGCACAAACTCATATTAAGTAGTTTGCATGGTTTTTTGGTCTCATATTTACACACCGAAGAAAATAATTTCTTATATGAAGCAAGGAGGAGGCTGCTTTCAATGGAATTTATTCAATACATGTCATTGAAATACATATTTAATGTATCTTAACCGAGGATTTTAAGCAAAATACATATTTAATGTATCTTGAACAAGCATTTTAAGCAAACAACTACTATATTTTTGGACAGTTAAGATTTAAAGGATCAATTTTTCATCGAAGTTATGCTAGTGATGGACGTTTTTGCTCATATTTTGGCTGAAAAGGCTGTGTGAAGACACTATAGAGGCCAAAAAGTGACATTTTAAGAACTTTGTTTACAAATTTTACGCAGAAAGCACTCTAGGAATCGGTTTAGAAACAAATTTGCCCTAGAAACTGGAAGAATTCCCTATATTTAACAGTGAAGAAAGAATCTATAGAACGAAAAGGGACAAATGTGCTTACCCAAACACGTATTAAATGCAAAGACCAAGGTTGTTAGATCAAAGTTATAAGTATTTTGCTGTTTGTTACCCTTGCAAGCATAGGTAGACAATTTGTAGCAAGTAAAGTGATTTTTACAGTATTTGAAACACAAAATAGTATTTTTATAGATAGTTACAGTAACAAGACGTCTGATTGCTTAGATTTTTCAAGAGAAAGACTGCTCTGAATCACTTTTACACAATATATACGAAAAATTGTTTGATTGTTGCCGTGTTTCAGGTTACGATTCAAATGTTTTCACCTGTAATTAAACTGTAGATTCCGTCTATACGGTATGGAATGACAAACAAGTATTGCTTTCTAAATCACCCGGTGACCGGCCGCCATTGCTAAAAATGTTTTATTTGTTTCAGTATATTGGAAACAGATTAATTTTAGCTATAGCCTGGTCTTGTGATACTTACACACCAGTCTTTTACTATTGGAAAGAATTAGGGAACTACTTCTCGGGGAGCTACAGGTTAATAATTATGTACTTACCTGACTTGCATGTTAGGATTCTCCATATCTTGTCACCGACACTTGTCGAAATAACTTTGGCGGAGACCGGATGTAATACTCCCCACATCACGGCTGTTAAAGGAGGCTCTTGAGAGAAATTTACACACACAACACAGGTGGCGCTCCGCTCTCCCAGTAGGAAACACAGCTCCCTCCACCATTAGCTTGTCTGTATATCTTCAAGCAGTGAGATAGGGAGAAGAGGAGGGCAGGAGAGAGAGTCAGTTAAAATGTTACACAGCCTCCGATGAGTGGAAGTGATCCTTCACAATTTACATTGCTAGACATCCATGGTTGCCAACTTACATTGCTAAGCATCCATGGTTGCCACCTTATGATTGGAAGTGTTTCCAACTCGAAATTAATTTAATAATTTCCTCTTTATACAGTATTTAAGTCGATGACATCACGTTTTGACGTTTTACCATATATGGTCATGTATACACAATTTTCAGAGGTTGACAATTTAACTATGAGACACTTTGGTGTGTAACTATGAGACCAAAAATCCTTGCTTTCGCGTGCTATTACCCATCCAAAGTACTAAATATCAGAGGTGGGATGGAGGGTACACGCGGGTACACGGCGTGTGTCCACCTTAAAATTTTAGAAGGACGCGGGTACCCAGATGAATATTAGGACAACGCCGGGTACACGCCGGGTACTCAGCTATTTCCAACCTGGCAGAGAAATAGAATGAAAGAGACTATCAAAACCGATTTTCTTGATTGTACATGAATTGCCAATCTTGTGCTATCTGCAAAGAAAATTCAGTACAGAATTGGTAATTCATGCACAATCGATTAGATCTACCTCGATTGTTCCTGTTCCCATTTCTTCTCCGAAAACGGTTTGATTCCTCAAATAGCGGCAAATCGAAATAGTTTATATCCATGTTCTGACATCATTGTTGTAAGTTGAGAGGGGCGGGCAAGGTTTAAGTAGCTAAAGCAGGCTAGAATGTAAACATGTTTATAAGTTACGGCTTGTTTAAGATAGTACAGGTGTCCAAAAAGTCCTATCCCATCATTTTGAACTGTGTTAGAAGAAAAACAAAACGTGGCAGGATAATTTGGGTTACGCACGAATAAAATGTCATAAATGGATCTATTTTTCTGAGAAACTCCAATATGTCACATATTTAGTGTTGCAAGTCAGAGAAGGAAGAATCATATAAGGTGAAAATAAAAAATACGAAGGTCTTTGCTGTGCTAAAAGACAATGCATTGGAGACAAGGACAAAGAGAAGTGCTCAATTTGTTTCACTCCGGCACAAGATCAAGAAGCATTCTGTCTCGAAATTTAATTCAGTTCCTTTGTAAATTTACAAGTCAAAAGAGAGAAAGTCGAATCGAATCTAGCAGTCGCACAAATCTAGCAGTCGAATCGGCAAGCTTAGTGGAGAATTGTAACGAAAATATTTTCCAGACTGTGTACTATTTAGCAAAATCATTTACTGATCACGAATCATTAATTCAATTAGAGGAGTTCAATGGTGACCACGTAGGACAAACATCCTAGTGGTAGAGGACTGCTAATAAAATTAACTTATAATTATAAAAGTATAAGGGGACTAACAAGCGCTTTGTCACTCAGTTGAATCATCTCCTAAGTTGTCTGTGCTTAATCTTCAACTTTCAGTAAACAATCTACCCTTGTTGAGTATAAGCAAGCCTCGATTAGCAACAAAGATCCAGTTTTTGTATGTCCTTGAAACTGGTTGATTTAGAAGGAAATACACCTAAATAATATGATCAACTTTATTAAAGGTCTTGAAAATGTGTGTGTTCTCAGAAAACTACTTGCAAAATCACTGGGTGTCTTCTGTAAGTGATAGTGCCAGGGTCATGCTGGGCAAGGCAAATGGTATATTCAAAACGACTAGCAGATTATATCCGCCTTCACTTGTTGGGCTTTGCATGAACCATAGGTTAGAACTTGCAGTAAATTATTTCATCAATAAAGTTGAGAATTTAAATCATTCTAAATCTAGTATCGAAACTCTCTATGCACACTATAACCAATCTTCGAAAATTTTACAGGAGCGCTCCAACATATACTAAGAACTTGAACTCAGTTGTTACGAATTGGGCGAATTATGGATATTCGCTGCATTTCCAGTAGCTTAAGAACAGTCTGTGTAGTATGGGTAAACATTCAACCTTATATGAGCACCTCAAAGATAAGGCGTGTTAATGGTTTGATAGATATACTTGCTAGTTATGAATTCATAACAGATCTGGGCTTGATGTACGATGTACTGTAGGAACTATCGTATGTCTCTCCAGCTCCAAGACAAAGATATAACCCTACAACTGGTGATTACCTCGTTCGACGGACCATTAGGGTTATAGAAACCTCTACGGAGGAACCTGGACCGATGTAAGAAAAGGCGTTGAAAGGCCTGAAGGCCAGTGTAATTAGAGGAGTTTCTCTTAAAAGTAATATCAAAGTTAAAGTTTGAACTCTAACCAATTTATTCTAATTTTTTGTGATAATATGAAGATAAGATTTTAAGATAAAAATTAATCCAGTGATCAAATCTTAAATAACATTACGATGCTAGATCCAAATGTATGACCCGAAGACGTCACGGTGAAAAAAGTAAGGCAACTTTGTGAAAGATTTAACTTGGATGTACGAAGGGCAATGAGTGGTATGCGGAAATATGTTGAGTATTACCGACAATTCCAAAATGTTTAAAACTCTTGAAACGATGAATAGAAACATTTCCTTGCAATACTGCGGAACGCGAAAGACGACCTAGTGTGATGAACACTGTCGCAAATAATTTAGCTGAAGCTTGCTGGTCGAAAGTATTTCATGTTTAATGTTTGTGATTATTAACTTCCACCTTTGTTCCAATGGAATCCATAGCCATGTACTGAAAGTTGGGAACGGAATCACCGAAATATTATGGGTTCACGCAAAGAAAAAACTGTCAATGAAAAACGAAAGAAGTAATATGTTATACGAACGCAAGAACCAGAGGTGAGCGCTCTACGGCCTCTACCATTGATCCACCAGGCAGGAACTCTAAACCGGGTTGTCTAGTTGCTGGTTTCGTATTCTGACCATTAAACTACCACCGCGGTCCAACCAAACCGATAGCTGGGACAACTCCGGTTCGAGCCCAAATCTCTGCAAAGATATTATTCCAGTGTATTTTTCGAGATTAAACCTCACTCAAGTTCTTTGTTCATAATCCAATATATAAAGTTTACTTACAAGTCTTTGTTTATGATATTATATACTTCACATATATTGCTGCATATGTGTAGGTTTCTGTATAGTTTAAACTGCTTTTTTCTATTCGTGTTCTGGAGTACACTTCATGGAGGAAACTAACAGTTGTTATTGACCGAGTGTTAGTGACTGTGGCTGTTGTCAATTGATACAAGTATATACTTGTGCTTCGTTCATTGTCTTCATTTCATATATCTCGACTCACACATGTTTCTACTACGTATTAAGAGCATTCGTCTTCATGTGCAGTTTGTAATTTTTCGACTACCTGCGGCGCGATTCGAACTTGGACCCGTCCGAACTTTGTAGTCCGTCACTCTTCCAGGTTCGAATCCTGCTGCAGAAAATTGTAAAAATATTAAAAACTGTACCCAAAGACGAGAGATAAAGCTCTCTCTAGAACATAGCAGAAACACGAGTATAGCGTGTAGAAACAGGGTGTAACAGAATTCGACCCACACACTTGAAGAGACGACAATACATCACAATGAAATTTAAAAAAGGTTTAGTGACCGGAGTGGAAATTCCGCCGCTTCTCGGAGCTGCAAGCTACCGAAAATGTGGGAAAATGAACTTAAGAGAAATTAACTCATATTCCAATACCATAAACAGCAGAGCTGATGAGGTATAGTACCTTAAAAACTTCAAACCTGGTGTATCCATAGATAAAAAGACTTCTCGTGTGAGTAGAGATTCCAATGGCATACATAATCACGGCTTCAGTACTTTCTTTTATATGGGCCAGTCTAGTATTCGGTCCGTCACGATTTGACCCTATACACCTAGTTAAAATCCACAAACATCCATGCCACTGGCGAGACTTCAACCCGCGATCTTCGAGTCGTTGTCTAACGCCTTAGACCTCACGGCTACCCGGTCGGCACGTAATCACAGCTATCGAACTGGGCAATGGCATACTTTCCCACTACTATGCCGAAATACTAAAAAAGATGCGGCGAAAGTACCAGAAAAAAAACTAATAGAAACAAAGAAAAGGAACACAATGCCAACAATCATCACCAAACCGAAAGAATAAAAAACGCAAGAACGAGAGTAACCAAAACAATAAATAGACAGGATCGTATAAATTTCCAAATTATACAAGCAAACACAGCACTAATTTTACAAATGGCGACACCAGCAGATAAGGAGAAAATAAGACAAGACCAAGGAATGAAACAACAATTTGACCTAACAAATAGAAACACTAGACGGAACCCATTGATTGCCATCAGAGTTAAAAGAAAAGGATGTGCTAGAAGAACTGATAGAAAGAAACTTATACGAATTGACAGACTAGCAGAAACAACTCATTAAACCACGATTTAAGACTTGACCGAAGAACCAGGACAGATACCACCTGGCCTTCAAGACACCCAGACAGGTGAGTATACGTATACTGCGAAACCCTACAGTATACATAGGGTACGAGGCCACAAATGTGAAGGACTTCCTGGTAGAGACTACGTGCCTAAATTTTCACGATTACGACCACATCCCCGGTACATTGCGAGAATGACACATGTTATGGAAATTGTGGGGAGAAGGCCCACAAGAAAACCGACTGTAAAGACAAGGAACGAAAAGTCTGCATACCATGTGGGATGAGGAAGAAGCTGTGTGGGGCCAAAAACCAACAGGAATACCCACAATATAAACTGGCTTTACAAAGAGTAATAGATTGATTCGATTATGGACAATAATCCAAACCCGATCCATGTAGGAACAAAAATCCATAAAAAGAAAGAACCTCCACGCAGAATAAGAAGGAAAAGAAACAGACACATACAATTCAATAAAACCAAGAAGTTGGGGATAATAGAAAAATGGATAAACGAAGGAATATCAACCAAAATAGACAATTTTCTCATAATCAAGAATGAGTACATCGATATGCAGCATGAAGATCAAATAGTAATGCACTAAATAAACCCGTACTTGACAGCTTTCCCGAGAGGTTTCACACAGCTTGTGGCTCTCACGCATGACGAATATGAAATCGAAAAAATGGAACACTATAACATCACACAGGAAAACGGCAAAGAAATCAATATCTATTTGTCAAAAAATAGATACAACAGCAAATTTATGGATATTAAGTAGTCAGGAGAGACATTCCTAGAAGACCTTGAACAACCATGAACTTAATGGTAGGGATAAACTAACAACAATAAAAATTACGATCCGGGCCGTAGGTATGAGCCTATGGAGAAAAGAACCCCAGGAGGTATTACTTATACTAAAAATGGGAAAAAATATGAAGAACGTAGGTTTCGAGATGGTGGTGTAAGATAAGAAATTGTTTGAAGACAAAAAGAATATATGACAGAATCAGATATAAAAGTGAGAGCGACTGATCAAACTCCGAGTCAGAGAAGGAGGAGGAGATAGACCTCATGGCGAAAGAAAAAAGACCAAGAGCTTGGGAATAGAGCCGATGTGCATTGCCACGATAAAAATCATCTGAAGAAAAAAAGGAGAGGATAGAAATCCTGGATACCTAGATTTCACAAAAGAAAGAAAAACAAGGAAAATCCAAAAGAAAACAACACATAACTAAAAATCACAAAAGAGAACCACAGCGAAAGAAAAGATGATGGATCAGCTGAAGTAGACGAACCGGAGGATGGGAATAACCCTAACATACTTTATGATAATCTAAACAAGATTATCTTAGTTAAAGTAGTATACGCTCTTCAAGTAGATTACAAGGAGAGGAGACTATAGGGAAACAACGGAGATACAAGAAGCCTACGTAGCACACAACTGTACTTGTTAGTACGGCCTCGAATGTTTGGGCAACTTAAGCACTACAACCTGTACATTTCTACTACATTTTGAGAAAGAAAAGCGACACATTTGTACTTCCAGTAGAACTTTCTTGGAGAAGCGAAGTATCACCAAAACTATACTTGTAAGTACAATTTCGAAAAGGCGGCCCTCTTGTACTTTTCAGTACAACCTACTTGAAAAAGCGAATTATCACTACAAATTGTACTCTTTAGTACAACTGCAATTGTGCGCACAAAACTGTAATTCTAACAAGGAACAATACCCAAGTGTAACACTCCGATTTCGATAACATTTGGCAGGTAGATACTATACATGAAATAAACGAATACGTGTTTTTTTTGTTTCTGCGGAAAAAACGGTTTTAGGGGGGGGAAACCCCACCCAAAATTGTGAAAGTGGCCTCCCGAAAGGCAAGAAAAAGTGAATGAAATTGTGCACAGAGATGGTAGACGTAAAATGAGGGGGAAAAACGATGGGTGCGGCACAGACCCTCAGTAGAAGAGGAAAGCAGCTTGCCCTTTTTTGGTTTTACTGCTATTATATGGCTTTGAGGCTGCTTTTTTATATTTGGTAGTGCTGCTATACGTTCAGATCGGACCAGAAGAAGAGGAGATATTGACTTTTTTAATTATTATTTTTTTCCGCCATTTTATTATTTGTTGACTGCCTCGCAAGCGAAGATAGGACCAGTTGCTTCTCGCGACACCCGGTATAAACCGCCCATTGCGGAATGTGTGGAACACATCATATTAGAATACATTTCACTTTTTTAACAATCTTTTAATTTTTATTAAGAAATATTGTGGAATTCATCACTTAAGGTGTGCAGTTATCATTGCTTGAACAATGGAGAGGTACTGTGAACTGCTTCTCTGATACTGCTATTGTTAACAGGTATTTACATATAGGAACTATTGCTATCACAGCTACGGATTAAAAGCAGTTTTGCACATTTGTAGTGCGAAATTTCTGTCAGTGGGGAGACGAAACAAAATATTTTTATTACTTACTTGTAAATTTCGAGTTCGTTGTGCATACATTTCTTATAAATAACTTTCATTTGAATATTTCTATTGCGTTTTTCTTCATTTTCTGGTCGGTTTTTTCATTCTTACGTCTCAACACTTAAGCATGTGCAGACGTTTTTCCACAAGTTTGAAGAAGGAACAAATCCACCAACTTTTTTTAATTCTACAGAAAAAAATACAATACTTTTAAACTGTATGAGCAGTACGCAAGTGTCAGAAGACCGTTTTGAATATTCAGTAAAAATAATGTTTCCTTTCAATAAATAATAAACATATTATACAATTTTTGTTAATTTCCCACAAAATAGCTTTTTGGATTTGTTTCCTTCTTCAAA
>JAGDQP010020204.1:0-33669 GCA_022664845.1 Lepisma saccharinum | reverse complement strand
CATACTCTTTGTAAAATTGGCCAATTATAATTTATACATGAAAATCCATTGACTTACCATTAACATGAAGTCGAAACCCGATGAGTAGAATCATAAAATAGAAATTTAGGGCACGGCACACGTCAACATTTTAATTACTAAGAATATATCTATAGTAATTAATGTAATTTCAACAATTGATTACGTTTTCACAATTGTTAAATTTTCTAATTATTGCTCAAACTACATCATCACTGTAGCCTATATTATAAAATATCCACTATTTCTAATAATATTTTCTGGTTAAGCGACAATATATAAATCCAATGTTGCAATCGTGGAGTGATCAATGCAAGCATGTTAAATAATAACCCTTGTTTTTAATTTTCATAGTTGGGCCATAATTTACTTCAAGCAAAGTAATATTTTAAGAGAGGATTCAACACTCTACAGCAGCGGTTTTTTTTAACCATTTTCGAGTCACAGACTCCTTTAAAGATCCACGAAAGGCATGGAACCCCTTCCGACGAAACACAACTAACACTACTTTAACAAAGGATAACAAGAGGTTTCGGTATACTATTTGTTTATTAAAGAAAAGGCAGACTGCCTTCTTGAGTGAAGCACCACCTAGTTAGCAAAAGTTTTACGTAATTCACAAAAGTACTCGGCCTGTATGGCTGTGTTTCTGTAATTGATTCGTGAACCTGTAATAGGTCTCGTTAAAAATGATCACGCCCGACGCATGGTAAAGTAAAATAATTAACGTGCTTACTTCTTTTATGAATGCCATCGGCAAAGTTCAGAGATGGATGGAGACAGTATCTTGGCTGTTTTCCTTAACTGCGATGTGGCAGGAAACGTAAATCCATCACATTGTTATCATAGTTTCAAAACACAATATATACCTCAATGGTTTGATATATCCATCCCAGTTATACGATACATTGAGCTAAAATTAAAGTCGTCGTCTTAGAAAGTCAATAACATAGTCAGAAGATGAAACGAGTCAAAATCAGTATCGAGATTTTTGAAACGCAACTTATCTCCGGGCAAGCACTCACTATTAACACTCGTTAACAATAGTTTCCATACCTTGTACAATTTAATATGTGTGTGCAATTGCTTCAGTATTGGGTTAGGTTGTATTACTGTATTAGGTTGCTGAATTTTTAGTTTCTAAGTTCCTTCTGCTTGGGGTGTGGGCTGTACAACTTAACACGTTCGATATATCGAAAATATCCATTCTTTTTCTACGGAAACGTCAGTCCTTTTTATGAATACAGAACAAATTGTAATGTAAGTGGGAATTTTTTGATAAGCTTAAGGAAGCCATTTTAGCTTGCTGGGCAACACAATATCATTCGTGAGGTAGCACCAACAAGTAGATTACTCTCTACTTGTAGATGGAAAACTATCTGCACATTAACGCACTTAGTCAGAACAGCGTCTGGTAGTCAGACTATATTAGATTGCCCTCTTTTATGTCATTCTGATAGATAACTCCGTTCTCCATCCTGATTAACTACAAATTTCCAGCTGTCTTCTGCAGGGTAGTTCCTATAGATTTCGGTATTTAGTGCTCCTCTGTATGACATGTGAAGGATGTGCCATATGAACCGTTGTCTAATATTTCTTCAACAGTTGTAAATCCAGGGTAATCATACGAGTTATGGTCACTGCTGAACATGTCACTGGCTTTACCATTTCATATTGCGTTGACGGATTCTCTCAGAGTGCCATTCTCAAAACACGTCACAGACTAAAATGATATTTGCGATGCTCAACGTTGGAAGTACCAGCAACAAACAGAGTTACCAACTATATTCCGATTGAACACAACATTTATTACTTTATCAACAACAATAAAACTCGAACCTTTTTACCGCTTACTCGTGGTTATGGCTATAACAGACACCGGCAGCACAAAATTATTCCTCCTAGAAGTCCTCAATCTTCAGAGCCATTCAACCATCATAATTAGTCGCTGACACATTGGTGCTTCGCAGCGAGGTAGGTGGACATGAGGAGCATTCCATGCGGCATGCAGATGCACTGAAATTTAATAATATATTTTGCTATGCTAAGCATGAAATAAGCTGACAAGACCTTCTAAATCTCCTGCTGCTGCTTAATATTATTTCTCATCCTAATGTTACACCAAGTACAGTCTGCAAACTTTGCAAGGACTATATGAGTTTGCGTACCCACTTCTCCTATCAGACGTACCAACTTTTCATCTTTTCGATGTCTGAAAGAACTTAGGCAGTAACAGTATTGTTAACTGTTCTTGCGAAGAAGTGGATCTTTTGAAAGTAAATTAACGCTTTCACTCTTGTAACCTAAGTATGTTGCAGAAACTGAAGACTACGGTATTTGTGCCTCTACTTTTATTGCAAGAGCTCCAATAAAATTACACTTCGAACTCGAGTAATCCAACCGGTTAAGACAAAATTGTCTACAGGGCTTAAAATTTAAATTTAAATTAAAAAATCCAGTAATCCAATAATAACGAACTAACTCTATGACTTATGGAACTCGCTAGTTCGTCGCCGGAGTAACAGACGCTTGGACATTAGATTCTATCCTGGATAACACCAAGCCAGCACCTACTTCTCGAAGATCTGTTCTAATTTTGTCCACCTCCACGTGTCGGTTTTCCCAACGGTCTTCTTCCATCCGGCCAGATTTTCGTTTCTCCCCCATCCGAGCTACATCCCTGCCCATCTTTGTCATCGCGATTTCACTATTTTTACAATAGTTGGAGTCGTACAGTCCGTGGAGTTCTTCATTATGCAGTCTTCTCCATTCTTTAGTCATCTAGTCCGGTTTCGGCCCGTATCGGCCAATAATAATAATAATAAATAATTTATTCTGCCTACAGTTTCCTATGTTGTCCAAAGACCTTTAAATGCGTATCCTATCATTAAAATTTTGCGCTAATATAGAAAGATCAGTGACTGAATTAAATATCGTATCTACGAAATTTACTTTCGCAACCAAAAAACAAACGCAATATGTTTTTTCGAACTTTCCCTTTTTACCTTATGGTGACACTAAATACAACAAAAACAGGGAAGAATATTTAATGCTAAACACCGCAACTAAATTGCCTTGACGCAGTGCGATATGTAATCCGATCCTGCAAGACTGTAATCATAAAGCTTACATTGTTTGTAACTTATATTTAAATTTTCCTATTTTCAGATGCATTGCATACCATCTAGTTCAGACAGTAATTTCACATATTATTGCAGGATGTATTTATGGTCACGTCTAGAATTGTCGTTTTTCAAAACTCAAATAAATTATTCTTTTTCTATTGTTAGCGTGAGTATCGTCATATAAATATGTATGAAGAGTGAATGGACTTTAGTGCTCGTCACATATGTAGACTGTCTCTTTGGTTGTCTGTTAATGTCACAATTTCACTCTAATAGAAGTAAATGTGTAGGGTATATTAACTCAAGAATATACAATAAAATTGAGGGGTTCCGAAGCAAAGAGATACAAGTGGTATTAAAAGTTTATTAAGCAGTTCATGATTTTAAAAAAAAAAGTCTATATTTTTTCATGTCACTTGGATCTCTTTGTCTCTGAGCCTCGGAGTTCGTTATGCAACTCAATATGGAAGTAGAGAATGGCGTAGGCAGATATTGATGATGATTGTAGGAGAGACTAAAATATGCGTGATAAGATGCATTTTCTAATCATACCAACCTTAAATTTTATCTCCTGTTGTAACATTTATTACTTTTACTGCATGATTACTAGTTCCTCGATTCCTGACGATTGAAGTACATGCCGCAACATTTCTTCCTTCAAGCTTTGTGTACAACAAACTTATCTGTGGATTGAAAAGAAAAATATCACAATATTTGTATATATAAAGTTATTTTGCTAACCTAACAACGGACATAGTCAATTTAGAAGAATAATTTCTATTAAGTCTATTGTATCAACATTTAAGAAAGGCAGATGAAACGAGTTCTCTTGGAAAATGGAGCTATTCTAGGAGATCATTTATGAAACGGCCTATTTTCAAAAATATATCTTGCAACATAGAATCTAGTAATAACACTGCAAAATATGTGAAACTATTCTCTTGATTTGCAAATCGTAATCGTAAAGGAGTCTTAAAGTATACTGACGTCGAAAAAGTGTATCAGAATTTAATGCTAAAGACAATATATGTAGAGATATATCCAATGACGGGGGTGGCCTTACTGATTCTTTTTTTTAATTCTCTTTCCACCGAATGTATGAAAATTAAAATGTGTATGTTAGCAAGTATTAAGGATATCTCATATACTTTCGGATGTCTGTGTGTAATAATATAATTAGAATCGTTTGTGCTGATCTTACATGGGTATGTGTGTTTTTTAGATCCACCTAACAATTAGAAAATATAAAAAAATGGACACTGCAACATTCTAATCGTCTAACTGAGTTGAATTAACGTACATTTTGGTTTTCAGCTAGCAAAGCGCATTGGCTAATAACTAAAAGATAATTTAAACACGACATAAAATCAGAAATATTGTAATAAAGAATACTTTAAATGCATGCGGATTGTCATACTAACAAAGCAAATGGTTAAAAGATTCCACATTTTCCTCAGGGATTATTGAATTTCGAATTATGTTGTACAATCTACAAATTACTATGAACTTCACAGAGTTTAGAGTTAAAAGGAATACACTGAACCAGATTTATTCATCATACAAAAAATGATATGTATGGGCATCTTTTATATTATGTTACTGATGATGTAGTTTTGCACTATGCATTTAGCACGTTACTTCAAGAATCTAATAGATGGTGTGAGTAAATTTATAATTCAATATTCAATTTTACAGAAACATAAAAACATTCTCAATGGGAGCAATGGAGGATTAGTAGATAGACAATAAATCTTTAAGAGTTTATTTTAAGAAATGTGCCAATGTTGTAACTGCACTTAAGAGTTTCAAAATTCTTTTTGAATATGCAGAGATAATTCACATAAATGATATTCTAAAGGAAAGGATCTCAATAGAGTAATAAAAAAAGGTTTCGAATTTTTTATTCCAGCAGGGAGAAGAATTGGAGGGGAAAGGGGAGACTGTCATGAAATTTTTCACACTGGACGTCTACCCGCCTTTTTAAATAACTCAAGTTCCGTAACAGTTATTGGAATTAAACAAAAACGATCCTTTTTTTAAAACTACAATCTTCAGTTTCAGTACGATTTTATTTAATTCTGATAACAAAAATGTTACAAAATATAGCATTGATAATGCACACATTTTTCAATTTTTGTGCAATTTTTGATCACCAGAAAGAGAACCTAAATTTTGGAGTGGCTCTTTCATATTTTTTACAAAATGCTTCCACTATAAAGTAATTATATCCATATTATTAGATTTGAGGTTAAATGTTCTCCTTTTCGGTAAATGTCTAAACAGCCATGTGTATAACTTTTATAAAGTTCAAGGGCATTTATCTCAAAAGGAGATACATTTTAGAAAGCAAAGTTCTTTTCCACAACTGCTCGTAACTTTTTTGGGTTTAATCTAAACATTTTATCGGAATACTTTGTCCCATTTCTGAGAAATGATTTTTCAAAAATTGAATTGTGCGCCATTTTCATGAACACTCATTACTGGGTCAGTGCATCTGAAATTGTCCAGTTTGGTTGCTCGACCCCTTCCAAAAGCAATTATATTCTAACATTTATATCCCTTGTATAAGAATAGTACAAAGCTGGTATTAATTAATTTTTATCACGACTGATTAATTAAAGGCAGTCATTATTTTATTGCGGCACATGCTAATATTCGTGTTAGCAAACGTTTTCGGAAAACTGGTTTATTATAGAACATTGAGACAAAAACATTTCGTCCTTAGAATTCGCTTGATAATTTTAGCCCTCTGCGTCAAAAGCCTAAAACGTAATCGAAATGGCCAAAAATGTATCCAAACGTGACTGTCGAAATAGAAACAATTCCGACTTTCACTCTGATGTTTGCTTGGAAGGGATTGTATTTCAAAGTTGTTTTTTGTACAGTATTACATATCAATATTTATTGAAGTTTTACAGAATATGAACGTTAATATGTGCCTCTTTAAATTTTTATGATTTTTTTTAAAAAAAAATCGTATTTTTTGCATATTGGAGGGCCAATATCTCTGGTAAGACAAATTATAGAAATCTATTTCTTTAACACGTTATTCATTTATGTCAAGAAAACTACAGTAGAAATTTCAACTTTTCTATTTGTTTCAACCGAGTTATAAATAAATTGAAGTTAGCGGGAACAAAGAAAGCATAATTAATTTAAGTTTTCGTGCTAAAAAGATCAATGTTCATCGGAAAATCATTGTAGAGTTTGGACAACCTATGTAAGAGAGTGCGCTGGGTAATAGAAAGCCTGGGCAGAACTATATAAGATAAGTGATTACTTCTAGTGGGTATAGTAGGATAGGAATGCGAAAATGAAGTGTCGTAATATGTAGCAAATTTACATATAGATGACTTGTTCAGCAAACCTTTTGCAACATAAAATATTGCATGATAGATTTAGATTGCAAGATGATTGATTTGACTGTAAAACGAGTTTTAATGGCTGTTAACAAGGACAGTTTTTAGTAATGTGTGTTCCTGAAAATGATGCATGATCCAATTTTGAAACTTCATTTCTCAAAAATGGGGCAACGTACTCGGATGAAAGTTTGAGATTAAACCCAAGTTAATCAGGTCTTTTCGTGGTAAAAAATAGATTCTTTCATTTATCTTCTTTTAAGATAAATGTCCTTGAACTTTATAAGCTTTGCACATTAGTTTACACATGGTTGAGTCTAGACGTTATCAAAAAGTAGAAAATTTAATCTCAAATCTAATAATAGTGGACATTATAACCTTATAGGTGAAGCATTTTGTATAAAAATTGAGAGGGTTACTCAAAAATCATTTTGGTGATCAAACAGTGCACAAAATACAAAACATTGCGCATTATCAAGTAACTATTTTGTTATCAGAATTAAATGAAACATACTGAAATTAAAGCTTGTAGTTTAAAAAAAAGATTGTGTTTCATTTCATCTTTTACGGAACACAAGTTACTAAAAAAGGCAGGTAAATGTCCAATGTAAAAATGTCATAACTGCTTCCCCTTTTCCCTGCATATCTTCCTCTCTGGTGGAGTAAAAAATATCGAGACTTGTTTTCGTTACTTTCAAGTTTATATAAATAACATTATTTCCATAGTTTTTAAAATGGTGTGGCAACTATCACCTGGCGAATTTTCGTGAAATGACCTTTTAGTGATTTTTTAAAATTTTATTTGTTCCGTTGGACACATCTGCAATGTTTCACTAAAATTGTTCTGCATATGAACATTGCTGTTCATTGAACAGCATATCTTCCCTTAAGCTTAATAAGAGTTTAAAGAAAATTTACAATGCGAAGGAAGCAGAAATATCTAATCATCGTTAATGTTCCAACCAATCAGATGATAGGATAGTGCTGCTGAAATGTTTGTGCAATTCTCGTATCGTAGATGTCATACCACCTAATTCCTCTGGCAAAACAAATATGATAACTTTCTTCTATGTTAGACATCATTCGTTCGTTAGTTTTATCGTTCTTCGGTTTCCTCACAAGATGACAGGCAGGTACACGCATGATGACATTCTATGTTTTATAGAAAGGTAGTCCACGTTTATGACTGTTACGGAGCAAAATCGGCAGTTACTAATTTGGAAGAACTTTAAGTAAATTTTAAATTGTTATCTTGGATTTCATCTCAGAAATTTTCTTCTCCAATATGTGATCCCGTTGTTGCATCTTAAGTTAAGTGCTTGTTGCTTAACTTAGAGCAACATGCTTAATTCAATGTTCAAATATATTTTTTTAGGTCCACGAGAGTAACTTTCTTCCAAGATCCTCTGCATATTACTATCTTTCCCTGAGCCAAAGTGGCCTAACATTCTTAAATAATTCAAATATAGTGACGCTTTGTACGAAGCCAAATGGGATTTCCCATAAACTGAAGATTAAGAAAGAGCAATTTGAGGAGAACATACTTGCTTTCACTTTTCGAGGTTATTGGCAAATCAAATAACCCTGTCATCAACTCAATTGGCTAAAGGTTTCGTGTTTGTGGAGATGGCGTGTAAAAAGACACTTATGTACTCAAAGTCCTCGATGGAAAAAGAAGCGGATTTTCCGCTTGAGCTATGCAAAACAAGGATTGTTATAAGAACAATTTGGGCACTGAAGATCAAATATGAGGTTTATATCCGTAATGGTCATAAAAATAAATTGATATATTTCGAAAACTATGTTCGTTCTTCACTTAAAACGCGTAATAGTATTTAGGCCAGAACTAAATACAAGAACCCGGTTTCCATTCCTAATGAACTTCAAAAACCTTCAGATACTTCAAAGAAGTATTTTTTTTTTTGGAAATTAAAGAAAATAAGAAACACAAGAGGAGAAGATCATTAGCTCCTCTAACTATCTTTATTTTGGTCCACGGGAAATATTTAAAATAGATCTTCTGTTGAGCGTTCTAGATTCCAGTTACATCATCAACATTTCCTTGTTCAGAATGTTGACAATCCTGGCGAGTGTTCGATGTGTGCACCATGTAAGTAGTCAATTGCTCACACAAATAGCACTGGGTCCGCTGTTTAAATTTTAAGAAAGGCAAATTCGACTATTTATTGTAACTACCATTTAGGTTAATATCAACTTCTTCTTCTGCGTTGGAGATAAACAACGTAACCACCTTGTATTCTTTTTGGAGAAACAGCATCACTAAGTCATTTTGAAGATGTGAGGTTCAGAAATGATGTTAGGTATCATCAACGCTTGTTTAAATCCTTATTTAAGTACCGATGAACAGTGCGATACACATTTGCTTTGGGTGGATAATACAGAAATTGACAGTACACAAGAGCAAAATCCATTTTCCCCACTGAATAGTAACTTTCGTTATTATGTTAAGAGTTTTAAACTTGAGTAACTTGCCTAACCTTGACATTTTCTTGTCTCCATAATATCTACCATCAAACTCGATTTCACATGTAACGAATCAGTTCGTCAGAGAGTACCACGTTGTAGAAATAGGGCTAAGAGAGCATTCGTTCGATTGGAGTAAAAATAGACTTTGTCCAAGGTGACAAACTTGGACAAGGAACTGTCAGTTCAGGTCGCAGTTATCAGATTTTGTCAATTGAACAGAGGAACTATTTCACAGAATACTTATAGCGGAGTAAAGTGTTGGAATATACAGTTTATCGTTCTGTTATTCCGATCACACGTAGTTTGTTTAGTAAAACTCAGGTATATAAATTTGGTACTAATATAGAGAGAAGTTTGTAGAGTTTCGTTCTAGTACACAGCTAACACTACTCGGCACCAAGGAGGAAAGTATTAAAAGAGCTTCTATCAAGCATGTTCTAGAGATATACGTTTCATCCTGTAATTAATGCTTGTTTTGACACTTCCGAAGGTTTGATGCAAATTCACTCAATGGACCAATTTGTAAGTGATACTCTGGTTTTAAGTAAAAGGGATGCCTTTTCAAGAGGAAATCAAACTGCGGCGAATCAATGGGGACGGATATGCGTAAGTTTCGTGCGCAATCTGTAAACATCTATCATCAGAGGCAGCAGTGAGAAAAACATCGAAAATCTCTCGTCCTTTTAGGACAAATTTAAATATCTAAGTGTTTAAATATTAAAGAAGGTTATATATATTCGAAGCAGGAAATTTATTTGTAGTAGCCCTGTATATTGATCTCACTTTGATGTGAAATAGTTGTAGTAATATTCTTCGACAAAAGAGAAGAATCCTTTCAGTTAAAAAGAAAAAAAGATTCAACTCATGATGATGGTGTTAAGAAAGATCACCTAACGCAGGACCTTAAAAATATACACAAATTATATAAAGTCAGCAAAATAACAGCGAAATACAAATATGTGAGTAAGATTTAATCTTACCTAAAGGAAGTTGCTTGCATTTTAAATTTCCAGCAGATGCCATCCGTCCTCGGTTTCCTTCATTTTATTTTAGATTGCATTAGAAAAGTTGACGTCCCTTAATTCCTGCAAAAGGTTTGGTTTTATCAATATCATTTCAGTAATAATGATTAAACGATAATTTACTAAAACCAAATAACAATTAAAAGGAACGAAACTCACTAGAACGTTCTAAGTCGTTTGTTTCTTTCTCACATTACCAGTGTACATTGGTAGGCTGGCTAAAGTGTTCCATATTGCATAACGCAAGAACAAAATAACAAATAAAAAGGTAACTACTGCCATCTGGTAGCAACATGCCCCGCTAAAAATATGCCAAAGGTCGTAGAATTGCACTCAGTCGATCTAAATGAGTAACATGTGAAGTAGAGTCAATTGTAGCTGTCATGTCAGCTCGGATAAATCAACGCGCAATGATTGAATTTTTAATAGCAGATTAAATGAATCGTAATAAAACTGATTGTCTTTTACAAGCCAGTTCTAGTGAAAAAGCTGTAGATCAAAGTACAGTTTGTGCATGGTAAGAAAATGTCATCTATCGGACACAGGCAAACTAACCATTTTGGATAAACACCAAATTAGTCGACTAATGTCTTTTACAGATGGGAAAAATAGACACGAGGATGGATTGATTCAAAGCTACCATTTCATCACGCAACAATGTATCGTAACTGAATTACGCATATCAAATAAGCACATAGTCCACATCATCGAGAAAATGGGATACCGTAAAATTGCTGTTTGTTTGTTGCCACTCAAACTTACAGCTAGAACTAACGGTAACGAGAAGAATGTGAACAATACAAGATCGTCTTCAACATTGCGACGGAAGAATAACATTGGGTCTAACTTGGGGGTATCAGTCTTACGTATTACCCGTAAGATTTACTTTTCTTTTCTGATCCCTTTAATTCTTGCCTTATTTCTCTCTCCCGCAGGATGCTTTCTCGTGTTTTGGTAGGAAGTATGCTGCCGGAGACAAAAAAGTTAAGACTTAAAGGGAAGCCAAAAGAAGGTACAGTACATCTTACGGGGAAACGTAAGATCTGGTAACCATAAGCCAACATTCCGTAAAAAATCAATTTCTGCGCGTTGTTTTAGCCGCGATAACAAAGGAAAATTTAACTCCGTTTCACAGACTACTCATACAGATTAAGTGAACGAAATTCCATGATCTTCGTATGTTTATAATAGTGGCATGTTGCTACCAGATGGCAGTAGGTGTGCTATTTTGTTCTGGCGTTACGTAAGATTTTATACTTTCTGTCAACCTTCGAATATAAGAAATGTATCTTGAACCACAATAGCTTATCAAGGAAGGAGTAGTAATATAGATATATAAATAAGAGTGTGCTCTCTGTGTGTAGTTATGCAGAATATCTCTCAAAGCGTTTATTTGATTCACACAGTAGATACGTTAATATTGCATAAATAATAATAGTGCGCTAGGAACTACAATATTTTCCATGACACCACTTTGTTCAAATCTAATACTGATAGTTTAATATCACTTACAGATAATTTTATTATATATACATCTCATGTTTCACGATATTTATATTTTTGAAAATGAAGTAAATATTTATGAAATTTTATTAGTTTTGTCAAAGTTCCAGCAAGACTTTAGATATTTATTCGAATGCTATCACGACCTGTCCTAATCAATGTATCTTAACATTAAGTCAAATTAAAGACGACTGAGAGCTATATGACTTCTTTAGCCTTAGTTGTACACTAATGCCACATAGCGTTACATATTGTAACTGACTGAACAATTAGAGTGTTTTTTTTTTTACAAATCCTCATTTCATAATAACGAAAATTGATGAAAACATGCACGACTCTGTGTCCCTATTGCATCGTGGCCTGAGCCATGGATGCTTAAAGTCCATAAATAAATCAACATTGGAAGATAACATCCTAGCGAGCAGGCGGACTTACAAAAAAATGTCAACAAGAGAAATCTCAATTATTTGAAACGGTTTCAATACTACGAAAGGCATACCTTAAGTAATACCTGTTGATCATTAATCCAAATTTAATTTCTTTTTAGCAACGTATAAAGTGACTGTTCGTTCATGTTTTCAGCAATTTTGTCTATTAAAGGTTTTGCAGGAAGATGTGAAACATAATCAAAAGACTATTATCGAATTCCTCACAGCAGTGGGATATACTGTCGCCAAAACCCATGAAAGACTAAAAATATATTTGGTGGGCAGTAAATAATTGACGTAAGTAATGTTTAAAGATTGGTAAACCAGTTTAAGGAGGGAGGAGAAACAAGTGCGGAAGACAAATCTCGAAGTGAAAGATCAGCTGTAACAAGAAAACAAAACAGTGAACATCTTGATTAGGGCGGATCGTGTTCTCATTGTCGCAGAGATTTGGTCGTAGGTGGCATGGGGTAGCAATGCTCTCCAGATGATGATCAAAGAATTGGGATGCCGATAGATGTGTGCAAAATGGATTCTATAATAATTAAGAGCTAACTTGAAATAGAGGAGACAGGTGGTATGCATAGATCTATTGGAACAGTTTGAAATTCACAATGACACCTTTCTGACAAGTTTTACACCAGTGATGGGATATGAGCCTACATGTACGACCCCAGGTGGAAGAATTAGTTTATGGAGTGGCCCAATGCCGACTTCTTTCGGCCCAAAAATTCAAAAGTGAGCACTCTGCCCGCAAAGCGAGGATAACTCTTTGTTAATGCTTTACATCCATAGTTCAGCAAAACCTGCAATAACGAAAATTGGTGAAAACATACGGGAACAGTCACTTTATACGCTGCTAAAGAGGAGTTACATTTAGCTTACTACTTTCCGCTATAATGATCAACAGGTATTACTTTAGGTTTATCAAGCAATCAACCTAACAATAAAAGAAAAACAAGTTTAAAACAGGTTCCATCGAAGGCAGGTCCGTGTCACCCAGACCATCCGCAAGACAAGAGATATTTGCCGAAATTGCCTCATCAGTTGCACTTTCACCCATTAAATACCTTTCCAGACAATGATAGTAGCTAGGAATTCATTGCACAACTGGAAATGTGTCCTTAAAACCACCGATCGTCTCCGCGAAATGTTCACCAATCCTTTTAGCTGTGGGGAGTTATGTAAACTTAGCTTGCTACTAGAAGTAATTGACAGAGATTTGATTATGGAATTTTTTATGTCCTTTGGGTAGTATTGAATTCAAGGGAATTTTATTTTAAAGTATTTTAGCATCGGCGGCTCAGGCCAGGGTAAGGCAGGGCAAAGATTGGCAAGATATAAGCCAGGGTCTTTCTTAAGAAGCCATCCCGACGTTTAGCTGGTGAAACTGAGGAAAATTCAGGCAGGATGGTCGGTCATGGGATCGTTTCACCTTCTCTTAGAAGTCGGAATCAGAAACAAAGCATTGTCCAATTTTAGATTATACTCTCAGGAGAAAAAATATTATGTTCTAATATGAGTAAAGACCGGAAGTATGGCAAAATATAATACCACACGACAGCACCAAGAGACAAACAAAACTGAATTACCTTAACTGAAGACATCAGTTGTCATTTGCTACCATTTATTTTCTCCAGGAATTTGTGGCACTCGGTTCGTCAATAAGACGGTGATTCAACCCCTCGGGGGCCAGTTACAAACCTCATCTCACTGATTGACAATGCGTTTCCTTCTAACAATTAGCAGACATGCGTTTCCCGTCCCAAGGAAAAGAAATAAAGAGAAGCAGCAGTCAGGAAATGGCAAATATGGCAATTAATTTAAGAAATGGCATTATCAAAGATTTTAAATGAAAAATATGTCATTTTGCCATAACTTCCCGTCTGTAGTGATGACATCACAATTTGTAGTAATTTACAGTACGTGTAAAGAACCAAGAAAGGACATCAACAGGCTCTAACGTCGCGGACTGATAAACAAAATTTTTTTGCTTGTTTTTACCATATTTTCACACCAAGCCACCCAATTGTTTTTAAAGACGCACAAAATATGCACTCATTATTGATACAGTTTTCAATAAACAATTGGAAAAGAAAAAAACAGCAGCAGCATTTTGTTTACTTGTCTCCCGTGTTGCGGGTTTTAAGCTAAAACGCACCAAGTAATGAAAACAATGTTTTTCGAAAGCACTTTGCAGAGTACACACTATTTCAGCCTATTTACTCAATCCTTATAAATTCTTTATTTACAAGAATGCGTGTAGTAATATTTCAAGCTCTTAGTTCTTACGATTCATTAATGCCTCGAGCTTCCCATATTCCAGACCTACTTCGTTGCGCTGTCAGCCAGGAGACGTCATGCAAGTCACACAGATGACTATTTCCGCGGGAAATCGAACTGGACTCCTCCTGGGACATAGTGTCTTATACCTCCGAGGTACAGATTTAGGAAACCCTTCCATTTTTTTTTCGGGCAAATGATATTTATATAGAAATATTAATTTTGCGGGATAAAGGTGTCATATTCCAAGAAAAATGTAATAAGTGGAAATATGATAAATTTATACTTAGAAAATCACTTATCGAAAATATCCCTTGTCTATTCCACCTTTGCTCCCCATAACGAAAATCCTGGATCCACCATTGATGAGTTGAATACTTCGTATTGGATTTACTTGTTCTCTACGTTCCATCTTTCTCGGGTTCCCCTGTCGTTATTTGTTGACGGCAGCTCCCATAATTTTGGCTATGAAGGTTTACCTAGGCGCTGTACCTACATACAAAATCGGGCCCGGTCACCTGGCGAGTGTTCTTTGTTAACAAGAGTAGTTCAAACCTGTATAGACAATCTAGATCACAGGAGCGCGTCACACGGTACCAGGTGAAAAATTTTCACTCAGGAACCATTAGGGTACAGAGGTATTTGAGGTGTGGTTGGAAAGGTCTCGCCAAGTTAAGTTCAAGCGCTTATTGATAAGAAATATCATAGGTGGTTCTGGAGATGGGGCAATTTTCAACTCAGGAACTCCTAGGCACAGGAAGTTGTTGAGGTTCCATTGGAAAGGTCTCGCCGCAATTTTTCCAACCGAACATCAACAATCTAAATAGACGGCGGTATCGAAAATAAATTTGCACAGTCTCCAGACTGGGTCCCTCTTCACCTGTTTTAATAGTTTTATTTATAACCATGTGGAATAATATTATACCTTTAAAACGGTTCAAAATTTATATACGCAAACGGTACCACCTTGTGGAACTCGTTGAGTTGAATACGATAGTGGGTGTAACTCATTTTCGATATTTGTTTAGTTATTATGTCTTTTTGTCTTGCGAGAGATGTCCTGTCAATTAGTCTCCAACAACGTTGAACTACATTCGGACGATATCGATTAGCCATGTTTTAGAGTTCTCTTTCGAGGCGTCGTTATCGAAGATGTGGCTCTAGCAACGTTGATGTTGTTACCAGTTTCTTCCCGTCGACCTACCGCAGGTGTCTTATTTATACAAGTCCAAGCTTGAGGTCGAAATTGCAGGAGGTAAAGATACTTTTTACAAGTTGACGAGCTAAGAATAAGAACCAGAAGCTTCGACACGGATGCAATATACTTGAATAGTTTGGAGTTTTCTTTGTCAGTGACATGTGGTTGACTTGAAAATCAGGTTCAATAATGATTGAATTAAATGTCGATCTGATTATTATAACAAGATTCTCACAATAAAAGTTAGTTTCTGCGAACTCCACAATTCGTTGAAGGTGGGTGAATAGGAATATCCGCATGCATTAAAGTGTCTAGATTTTATTACCACCAGGGAATAACCAACTCATGTGAAGCTCGAGAAATGCTCCATATACACAGATAAATAGCCATGTTGTGGTAGATTCGTGACTGGAACACCTCTTTGGCAACTGAAAGATCCAAGTTTGAACTCCTGCGATGCCGCGGTCAATTTTTTCTCTGATCCTTTTAACTTATACCATACACAAGGTCGTTGTAAAACTAAATAACATCTAATGCTTATAACTAATTAATTTGCCTCTTTTTGGACAAGCAAATATCATACATTGTATTTTACCTGAAGAGTTGAAAATAACTACAAACTAGCATGGCAAATTTTCAAATGTATACATAAAAGCACAAAACGAAAAAAAGATCTTATTACCATCTACTTTTTGACATAGATAAGGTAGAAACCAGAAAATATGTATTTTTCTGAAGTTTCAAAAAGTAGCCCATAAGCAAAATTTCTTTAAATATACGTATATAAACGTGTAAAACCTTTGGGATACCAAACATACAGTGATTACACCAGACTCCCTGTGAGGGGGACCCTCTTGCCCCCCAAAAAACATCTTTACATTTTTTGTGGCCAAAAACGGATAGAAATCATGCGAAACTGCACTTACACCCTTCCAATTTTGATTTTACACTCCCCAAACTCAAATTCCTGGCGCAATCCATGACATATAACATATGATTGTTTTATGTTGGATACCACAGATATAAAAACACGTTCTTTTATGAATATGATCTAGAAACATCGAGTTGAGCATACAAAAGCTTAAGAAATGGTGGAACAGCTCCATTATAATCACTTCACGGACCTTGTGTTCACAATTTTTTTATGCAATTTCATATTTTATCCGTTCTTGGCTTCAGATTCAATACGCTAAATTAACTAAGATTAGCTTAGGTTTTGTTTTGTTGGATTGCTTCAAATACGAAAAAGGTAAGGAGTACAAGGATCATGAAGTGATTACAATGGAGCAGCTCCGAAATGGTTTTATTTAGTTCCACGAGGTGCAGCTTATAATGGGATGTCAAAAGTTTGGTCGAAAGGAAGTTATAGGTGAGTGATCTTTGGTGGTATGTCCAAATCTGAAAGTCTATTTAAAAAAAAAAATAATTGACCTATTCGTAAACTTGGGAATCGCCATAGCTCAGGCGGTAGTACGTTCGACTATGAGTCGGGCGGCCCAGGGGATAGCTTTACCTTTACATTCGTAAACTTGGTTCATCATTTTTATTCTAACAACTATAAAATATTCCTGAAACTGAAATAGAAATACTGTATTCTTATTTTATTTATTTTTTTATTTATTAATATGTAAAGAATATTTGCATAACTTACGTTTTTAATTACTCTTAATAATAAATAACATATTTAAATATTACTTACCCACGGATACCATTTAAACTATGATACAAAGTTTTTATACATTCATGTAATTGCGTGGTAACTTGCGGTAGCTGTTATATTGCTTGAAGATTTTTTTCTTCGTAATTATTGCTTTCCTCATACAATGCGATTCATCTCTTATTAATGACATAAAAAGTATTTCACACAAGTTAACTGTACTCATTCTAACATGAGGAGGATAGTCCACATTGCTACAAACCTACAGGCGGTTGCTGTTCGCGTCCACCTTGAGCACCATGTTACAATCCTGAATTTGTACATCACGAGGGAACAAGACTTTACGCTCCTTCACCTCCATAATCTTTTACGGCAGGTACCCCAACCTATAATTTTAGTTGGTGATTTTAATTAATATAACGTTATTCGGGGTAGTGTTCCTACAGATGTTCGCTGTAGAATAGTTGAATCGTTTATTGACGCTTCAAACTTAGTTTTATTAAATACTGGTGCTAACACGCATTTTATTTTGGCAAGTGGCACATACTTAGCGATAGATCTGTCTCTCTGCAGTGCAGTTCTTGCACCCATGCACCCTGGCATGGCGTGTAGATGACGATCTATGTGGTAGTGACCACTTCCCAGTAATTTTGGACTTTTTAGACCTGAAGCGTGCTGACTGGACTAAATATGAAACTCGTGTCCAACTAGTTGATCAAGGAGATTTGCCCCTGAATGATTCGGTTGAGTACTTGAACCGTGAAATTTTGCGAGCTGCCAGATGTTTCATCACACAGTCTGACCGAACGCCCCGTCGGTGTTCTGTTCCCTGGTGGAACGATGAGCTCAAACTAGCACGACAACGGCGCAGTCGCGCTCTACGGGTGTTTAACCGATATCCTCCAGCGGCATATTTGAATGTGAGTTAGACAGTCACAAGCATATATTCGACGTCTCATGAAACAAACTAGGCGTAGTTCCTTTCGTGAATGCGTATCTTCCATTATTTCACAAACGCCAATTCGAGACATGTGGGAACGGGTCAGACGTTTGCAAGGCAACTGTCGCTCCATGCGATTGGCTGCTCTGAAGCAGAACAATGTCTTGCACATTCACTCAGAAGAGATAGCTAATCTTCTTGAAGCAACCTTCGCAACAATATCCAGCTCTCTGCACTATAGTGCTACTTTGGTAAACATTAAAGTACAGACAGTGATGATACCTCTACGCTTCCACTCTCATAATTCCGAATCATATAATGTCTCTTTCACTGACTGGGAACTTGACACTGCCTTGCGGGATGTTAGAAACACATCCCCTGGACTGGATGATATGAAATGCTGCGACACCTTCCCTCCCAAGGAATGGTCTTCTTGCTAAATCTCTATAGTCACATCTGGAGGAGTGATAGCTTCCCGTCTAGTTGGCGAGAAGCTATTGTAATTCCCATTCTAAAAACTGACAAAGATAAACTAAATCCCACAAGTTACCGGCCCATTGTTCTTACTAGCTGCGTATGCAAGCTATTTGAGAGAATGATGAACCCACGTCTAATGCAGTACTTGGAGCATAAAAACTTGCTTTCTAATGATCAGTGTGGGTCTCGCCAATGTCGATCAACTGTCGACCATCTTGTTAGGTTAGAGTCTATTGTTCAGAATGCGTTTCTCCGGAATGAACATGTTCTTACTGTGTTCTTCGATTTAGAGAAGGCCTATGATACCACCTGGAGATATGGCATATTACGCCAGCTTCATGACTGGGGCGTTAGGGGTCACACGGCCCAATTTTTATCAAATTTTCTTAGCTATCGCTATTTTCGTGTCCGTGTTGGTGATCGTTTCTCAGAGCGTTATTTACAGGAGAATGGCGTACCTCAAGGGAGTGTGCTGAGCGTAACACTGTTCGCTATTGCAGTGAATAGTGTTATGGCTTGTATTCGCCCTACTGTGCAAGGTATTTTATATGTTGACGACTTGACAGTTGTCTGTAAATCTGCGAATTTCAACCTCGCAGCCCAGCAAATCCAGTTGACCCTTAACCGTCTTGTTGACTGGTCACACCAGACTGGCTTTGGTTTTTCTCCAACGAAAACAGTCTGTGTACACTTCTGCCGTAAACGAAATTGTTTTGTTGACGCAGATCACTTTCTTGGAGACAGACAACTCCAGTTCGTCGAGGAGGTACGATACCTTGGTTTATTATTTGATACAAAGTTAAATTGGCGTAGTCACCTTCGCCAAATTAAAATTTCCTATACCAGAGCTTTGAATTTATTACGTGTTTTAAGTCATTCCACTTGGGGTACTAATCGTACAATCTTGTTGCGCCTTTATCGCGCACTCATTTTATCGAAGCTTAATTATGGTTGTCACGCTTATTCCTCTGCACGATTTTCAGCCTTACATACGATCGATAGTGTCCATCATGCTGGCATTCGACTCTCCACTGGTGCGTATCGCACAAGTCCTGTCATCAGTCTTTGTGTTGATGCCGCTGAACCACCGCTCGAGATTCATAGGATGTACTATGTGCTGAGCTATGTTGCTAAGATATCATCTTTAACAGGCCATCCAGCCCATCACTTAGTGGTATACCCAGTACAACGAGCCCTATATGAACGTCGTGGTCACGCTACCCTACCACTTGGCATCCCAGCATCGGAGTTGTTGGAGAATCTGAATGCAGACCGCCCAACTGTATGCCCTGTCCGTTTTAGTCTCCGTCCTCCGTGGACACTTGCCCGCCCACTGATTGGTATCTCTTTATCAACACGAAAGATATCGGAGACCTCCATGATTGAGTTCTAGCAATGTTTTCGTGAGATGCAGAGTAAGTACCCATATTTTATTTCTGTTTTTACCGACGAGTCCAAGTCAGAGGAATCTGTTGGATGTGCCTTTGTTATAAATGGGGAAACCCACTAATTTTTTCTTAATCCCAAAGCTAGTATTTTTACTGCTGCACTATATGCCCTTTTAAAGGCTTTGGATTTTAGTCTTGTTCGTGGTGTCAATTGCATCCTTGTTTGTACAGATCCACTCAGTGTTGTTCAAAGCCTCAAAAATATGTATTCAAAGCATCTGCTCGTGCAAGATATCCTATGTAAGACACACTGCTCTGCCGGTGGTGAGATTGTCTTTTCCTGGATACCAAGTCATGTTGGTATCCATGGTAATGAATTGGCAGATGAAGCAACTCGTGAGGCCTCTTTAGGAGCTAACATTGATATTCAGCATGTCCCATTTCAGGATATGTTGATATATTATAGACAGTTTCCACGGAATGAATGACAGTGACGATGGGATGACGTTGCTGTTAATAAATTGAAAGATATTAAGGTAATTGTTACTCCATGGAAATCCACTTGCCGAGATAGTAGGCGTGAAGAAGTACTTTTATGTCGCCTACGTATAGGACACAGCCTCCTGACAGACGGATATTTGTTGCGAAGATTGGACCCACCACATTGTAATAATTGCAATGTGGTTTTAAGTATTCGTCACGTTCTTTTAGATTGTCCAGGATATAATCATCTCAGACAGCGTTATAACATCCCCAAAGACATGGCGTCGTTATTAGCGGATGAACCAGGTATGCTGCGGAGAGTTTTTATGTATATTACAGAGACAGTTTTATCTCCGTCTATCTGAGATGGTTATGTTGGTTAGCTGTTACGTTTTATGTAGTATTATTTTATTTTTGTGAAGGCCCATTTACAGCGTTAAATTTTATTTTTTCTCTCTACATCTTTAGTTTTTACCACGATTTTATTTATCTGAAGACAGTTTACATCTTCAGCTTTTATATGATTTTGTAATTTTAGTTTATTAACAGCTATTTTTAGACGTGACAAAGATAAGGGTCTTCCCGCGTAACGGGAAGGGCCTAAGCCATAGTGCTGTTACCGCCCATACAATTCATTTTATCTTATCTTATGAGGAGGATAGTATGTTGCTATGGATAGGGGGAAGGAAGCTTAAAATGGGGTACTTTACGTTGCACAATAATACTTTTAAACTGATGTGAATATACATCAATATCAGTGCATCACAATAGTAATTTCTCGGTCCACACCCGGCCCGCAAATATATATCCATCGGGCAAGGATAACCAAGTTTGCACGTGAGAAGATCAATGAAAATTAGAAGAAAAAAAATGATATTTTTCTTTCAAATTTCCCAGTTTACTGAAGAAGGTAAGAATAGTTCATTATAGTGGACACGATGCATAATGTGTATTTTTAGATCCAAGGCCCGTTAGATGGAGATGCCATTGGTCAGCAAAGTATCAATGATACTTTATACTGCTATCAAATAGCTCAGTACCTCTCCTTCCAGTTTTCTGAAGAAACCAAGTTTGTTTGTAATGTTTATTAACACTTGTCCACTCCTTCGAATTTCCTATAACAGTGAGATTAATATTAGTGGTCCTCTGAGAAATTTAATTGAGTATCTATATTTAATTCATATACATATGTAAATACCAAAGTTTGTCACAGCAGCATAGAGATTCGTTGAAACTTTATGTTTGCCAGTAACTAGGGCACCGTTCCGCCTACTCCACGAAAATTACCGAAGTTTGCCGAAGAATGCATCGTAAGTTTGTAAAGTAAAAGAAATGACTACGGACAAATTAATGCGATAAATGTTTACGGAAAAACAACAAAATTTAAAAAGTTAATATTTATTTGAAATGAAATTAAAGACACTTAGCTTATTTATACAGAAGATTCCATGTGTTGAGGTTATAACGTAGGCTACGTTTTCCACATAAGATACAGCTAAGTGGGAGGGAGCGAGTTAAAAAAGTAGAGAAGTTCGATACGAAATACTCCAATATATACACACCACATCACATTTGAACTGAAGTTTTTTTTTTTAAGAAAAATCAAGTTTCTAGATCAATGTATTCATTCATAACATCATATTTTTAATAAAAGTTTTAAAACATCACATATATTATTATTTTACATACAAGTTTTAAAATGCAAGTTGCAAGAGTTCGCGCTCAACACTCTTACTAGATGTACTGTCGGCCGAGCACTCATTTTCAAAGTTAAAACTTACAAAGAGCATTTTAAGGAATTCTGTAACTTAAGACAGACTCAGTGAACTCAGCCGTCTCAGTTTTACATGTGCACTGAAAGGTTAATATCTTTCTATGTTTAAGTTAAGTAAGCAATACTTGCGCTTCCGGTAAAGCCCCTTTATTAGATTGAATGACTGAATTGTTATGAACGTCCTAAATGAGTTGCTAAGCTTCTAAATACGGAACCTACAGAGCTTGGTAAAGTGGACTCCGAATTAATCAGTGGATCCCGGCGAGAACTGAACTGGTAAGCAAGCGCACTACTCTCGATCACCCCGAGGTTCGTTTATATTAGAGTTTTATGTAAGTACTGTTTTCTAAATACTAGAAATACACTAACAATACATAAGAGATATGCTTTTTGATACTGAATTATGCTGGACATGAATGTTTAGGTTAGATAGCAATAGCCAAGTCGAGGAAAAAAAAAAGCATTCTAAGGTTTTAGCACTAGTCGGGAACGAAGGTTTTTTCTACATATGCATAGTGTGGTTAAGGTTGTGGACTCGTTATAGAAGGTTCCTAGCAACAGGTATCAAACAGAATTATATCCTTTTTAAACCTTAGCAAGCGAAGATACTAACCAAGCTAGATTTGTGTCAAATCACGGACAGCGAAAGGATATGATCCAAGAAATATCAATGCAATTTGAAAAGTAATATCAAGCATCATATTTATGAAGTTTTCTCAAGCAAGGGATTATTCTTTTAGGCAACGTCGAGTAGATTATTTAACGCAACATGTGATCCAGGATGGATTTTAGATAAGCTAAATAAAGAAGACAAACGAATCTCTTTCGTTATTGAAATTTATTGTATGCTTAATGGTTGGGTTTTTGATCTTACCCATACAACCTCTTCTAGAGGTTAAAATACTCTATACTTTTTCTATTCGAAAATTATTATTATACTATTTTTCTTATTTTTATAACTTTTGACGTAATTTCTAAATGAATGCTTTGTAATTTCTAAATTCAGAATACATTTTACAAGGTTAAACATTAAACATAATTTTATCTGATGTAAGAGTGCACGTACTGGATTTTCAAGTGCATTTTTCAATGTGGAATTAATGTTTAAGTATCACCAGATCGCTTTACTGTGGCGATTTCTGTAGCATGTGGTAACATTTCGAATTTGACTTTTTATTTATGGCCTTTAGGCATCTAAGGCTCAGACCGGGATAGGAGCAGGTGAAAGGATGCTGAAAGATCTCTGCCGGAGTCTAACTTGAAGGTATCATCCCGGCATTTACCTGCTTTAACTGAGGAAAACCCTGAAAAAATCTTAGTCAGCCACTGGGATTAATCTCATGACCTCCCGAATGCTAAGCCGACGATTTACCAGTGAGGAACGGCCGTTTGTTGATTAACATTTCGAAAAATGTTAAGTGAACTCTGTCTGTGACAAAATAATTATGAAATGATGACGAAGGCTGGAATAATGTGAAAGAACAGCAGCTTACAATAATTGTCGATCAATTAGGAAAGTCGAAGCAACTTCGGATTATATTTATCGCATCTTGAAGAGATATATTGAATTATTTATCTACACTATCTAACAGCAGAAGATTCAAGGAAGTGGTGAAAATCAAGATATGAATACCCATTGGGCACGCTTCAAGAAGTTATCAGCTATAATGGTAGCAATTAGCATATTTGTATCTTATTTTCAAATAATTAATGTTTTGTGCATGCGCGCCTTTATGGCATATATCTATAGTATACTCTTTTTTGTTGATCTAATTTCTGGTCACCCTAAGTTAGTTATTGATAGGAGTAAGTTTTATTTGAGGAGGTCCATTCTTCTTCTTGCAGGGTGACCCAATAATTTTTGTTGCACCCTGGTTAATGTCATAGGATAATGTTTCATTTGAATAACATTTAGTTTCAAACAATGCTGGTGGCATTCAATCTTAATTAATTTGAAATGTTTTATCAAAATATAGTTAAATAACATACAATAATATTTCATTTAAATAATATTTTATTAAAAAAAATGCCGATAGGATTCAGTCTTAGTTCATTTTAAATATATTATCAAAATAGTATATAATTAAATATCATAGAGGTATAGTAATCGGTTTCATTTAAATGACGTTAAAAAAACACCGCTTCGACGAGCTTCAGTCACTCGACAAACTTCGGTAATTTTCGACGTGTAGGCGGAACGGTGCCCTACTTTGCGTCGCTCGCTAACGTCAAGTCTCGTTGAAGGACGTTTGTTAATGGCCACTCTCTGATTTGAAAGCAATTTGGACAAAGATAATGAATCTGCAGCTGAAAGATTGGAGATGCCCGGGATTGTTCACGCCTAATAAATAAAGTAATCCACTCAAGAAAGGACAATAGTATTAAATAGGATCAATTAAAATTTGAAATGTCCTATTAATAAGCAAGAAACGTCATTTTGAGGGCCATCGTGCTTCAGTAATCCTGGGACACAACAGATAGATTTATATTGATTCAGTTAGCGATCAAATAATATTACAAATTGAATTATTTATTTAGAGAGAGAATAGTTTGACAGCAAGAGTACACAAATATATACTATCTACTTTTAGTTGTAGAAGTATCACACAATCTCTACCTTAACTAATTATTTTCTTAACTCATAAACCATGGTGGGTTCAAAGAATAAAACTGGCAGCAAAGACAATACCAAACAAGTAATGAAAACAATCACTAGGGGCAGATCAAAAACCCCAAAGACAAAAAAAAAAGAACTCTGGAAAAAAGAGACTTAGCAAAACAAAGAAAAGATAAATCAATTCCCAGGAGATTACAATTACAAAAATAAGAAAACGAAACTTCTAGCGGTGAGAAAATATATCATGAACAGGTAGCTGAAATCAAGCCAGATAAATACTCTAACACAGAAATAGGTAGTTTTTCCCCAAGCTCAGTAGGTTCAAATGAAGAACTCCCAACATTCTCTCCATAAAATTCACGTAATCAAACATCAAATTCCAATTCACCTTTAAACATGACAATGAGAGAAGCTACAGAAAACAAAATCCCTGACTCTCACATCTCTGTTGAGGATAGTAAAATAGACAGGGCACAGGACAGGAAAGCGAATAATCAAGGGAAGAGCCATAATAATCCAACAGGTGCGACACCAAAAATACCAATAAACATTTCGAAAATAACATTGAGGCTACAGCTCCCAGCGAGGATATTAAGCAAAATTGATAATACTGTAAATAACACAAAACAATCAAAAAACAACAAATATGAAAATACTATCAAAGATGCAGAGGGAAAGCTGAGAAAGAGAGCAATTCAGAAACCATTAACAACGAAACTAATATAAAACATGTTACCATTCTAAGCAACATCTTGAAGATCTCTTAAATCCATTAACACTATAAATGAAAATTCGCTCAAGACTCCCGAATTTAAGCTTATTTATCTTTCCTATGAAACAACATATTGAATTTAGAATGACATGTAGAGATGAAACGGAAATAGACAGTTTTTTTTACTGTCTTCAAAGACGCCGACTTTGGTCCATCAGCAAGAATAAATACCTTTGAAGAATAGAACCTCAAAAGCAATCATCCACAACAACATTCACCTGTGTAATTAGAGGAATACCTACAAATATAAATATAGAAGCTTTAGAACAACACATCAAGCAAAAGGGTTTCACCATTACTAACGCTACGAGAATTAGAAATGCAAACGGACCACTTCCGCTTTTTAGATTATTTACAAGAAATCCAGATTTAGTTAGCCATCTAATCACCAACGTAATTAGCATGGGATTCACCCTCTATAAAGTTGAGGAGACTAAAACTAGGGGAAGACCTGTTCCATGTAACACATGTCTTAAATACCACGAAGGGGCAAACTGTACAAATAATCCTTATTGCTATAAATGCGACCAATCTCATCAAAGCTATAATTGCAAAGTTGTACCAAAAAAACTTTTCTGTGGAACCTGCAAAACACAGGGTCACCGTACAGCGTCGTCTAACTGTCCACTAAGACCAAATCAAAATAGGCAAGTAATTCCCGAAAAGATATGCAGAGCTTCGAACCAAAATAAGTAATAAACATTTACACATACACTGTTACACAAAGGAATCAACCAAGCTTCGGAAGAGACTACATCGAATGACAGTCATCTTTACATAGGGATAGTAAAATTTTAGATACCAAAACAGCAACAAAGCTGCACCACAAAATAAAATAGAGGCCAGCCATGGCCAGAAAACACAGGAATGTGAAAAATAACAAAGCCAGTAACAACGTTTTTAAAATATTATTCATTAAATAAACGGATTAAGGGAGACAACTTATGAAACATTTCAACTTGCAAAGGACCAACAAATAGACGTAATTATAATTAACGAAACAAAACTAACCTAAGATATTTCAATTACAATTTCAGGATATAAAATGTTTAGAAAGGATAGAGAGACAGCTACTGGAGGAACAACAATTTTCGTATCCAACAATATCTCAGCTCACCAAATTCGCTACCAAATTCTCTTCAAAATCAAACAAATACACCTATAATAATAGCTATTAACCATTATCCAAATCATATATATCTAGCTGAAAACAGATATTAGCAATAGCCTCCCCTTATTCCAAACACTTGGAACAATTAAAAAATTTGATTATCATGGCAGATTTGAACAGTTAGCATCCTTTGATGGGGGGGGACAGGAAAACAGACGATAACGGCAGTATATTATTCCAGTATCTCCTCCAATCTCCACTAATTAATGTTAATCTAGGGCCTACTGCTTTCTTCAACAACTTTCAATCAGCTCCAGATAGAATTCTAATTTTACCAGCTATCTCCAATAAAATATACGAAAAATCAGTTAATAGAAGCCTCCCATCTGATCATGGAGAAATATATATCTCTTCTTAAATCTCAATATAGATAAATCAAGCAACAGAAGAGAATACAACAATAACAACAAAGCAAATTGGGACAATTTCAAACAAAAAATTGAGCACGATTTATCCGATATTACTTTACCTATAACCACCACAGATGAAATTGAGAAAAACGAACGAAAAAATCATCCACTCGCTTCAGTCAGCTTTAAACCAGTCAGTTCCCAAGGAAAGCATAATACGAAGCACTGACAGGCTCCCTATAGAAATTATACAAATCATTCGATATAAACGCCAACTCTACCGCTCTTTTAACAGAAGATCCTCAGAATCTGTAAACGAGGAAATAAACCAGATTCACAAAGAAATAAAAAAGAAAATAAGAAATTTTAGGGAACTTCAAAACATTGAACGTATCACCAGTCTTGCAGAGAACTATAAAGAAAAATCGAAATCATTCTGGAAAGCTATATGCATAAAAAGAAAGAAAAAAGTGGAAATATCACTACCTAACACCACAGACAATATTCCCATAACTTCACAATTTGATTTTGTTAAAATCTTTCATGCCAAATTTAAGGAAAAAAAAACAAAAGAAAACCTCCAAACAATAAATAAACAATTGAACAAATACACAAAGAAGTTTGTCAATTGTCATCAACGATGCGGCATCTTATAAATCATTTCACATACATTACACATTTGACAGACAGGATAGGCACGAAACGAACATTGAAATTTTACTGGAAAACACCACTGAACCAGAAATTATGGCCATTATAAAAAAGAAGAAAATACAGCACCAGGTCCTGACAGAATCCCATTCATAGCTCTGAAAAGAAGTCCTCCGATTCTATTCAAAATTCTTACCACTCTTTTCAATGCATTATTCAAACTTGGCTATATTCCTCCCTAAATCCCTAAAAAGTACTAAATCATTTTCAAGTGCATTTCATATAATATATACATTTCTGATTCGATTTTGCTGTCAGTTTGAACGACAAAGTTCTCTATTTAATGAAAATGAATGGTTTAATGTAACATTTGCTTCAAAATCTATAATCATTAACTTGCATATTATATAAAATACCATTTAAAAAAGCAAAAATGGATGTAGTACCTTTTGAAAATAAGCTTTTAATATACAAATATGTGTACTCGTATTTATCTGTATATTCCCTCCATGCATAGAGAAAAGTTCTGAAAAAATTGTATATGGGTTATTTGAGTAAACAAGGACTTGGGCTCTCTTTGATTATACGAATGCAATGCTCCTATTCCACATAAATCATATATAAATTTCCCTGTTTTCTGTGATAAACGATTTCTTATGAACATATATGTGTGTTATAAACATTTGCATCTATTACATGTGTTTATAAACTTTATGAATGAAGAGATTTTATATACTTGGTTGGTACAACTTTTGTATCATAATAGGGGTTAGTGTTGGGTATACTGAATAGAAAATTCCATGAACCTAAATAAGTCATTCGTAGTTTAGAAATATGCTATGAAGATGTGAAGATACAGTATGTTTAAATTTGAGACGTATGAGCAAATAAAAGTCTATGTTTCACGTGTAAAGGTAACACATAGACATTTGTGCGCACATACACCTCATTTGTAAAAGAAATAATATATTCTACGCAATATAGTTTCTGAATGAAATTTAATTTAATTTATATCACTAAGACCGTAAAAGAGACTTACAGTTGAGTAGAAATAATTCACAATTTCCGCATCCTTCGTTCGGCCCCCTCTATTGGAAATAAACTGTAGTCAATTACGAGTCATGATGGATCATTCTGTATAAAATATTCTGTGTAAATGTATGTTAACTTGTATTGTAAAATATATGTGCGATAAACTATGTCCTTCACTCCACTATCCACTTCTGCAGGTGAGGAGCACAGATGTTCTTCAGTCGAAAGCCACACATAAACTCCGAATTTAAAACCTCCATAACACACACCAACACATGGTTTCCTGCCGAGACATTTTGAGCTGATGTTATGTATATTTGGTGTGTTAAATTCAAATGTGGCAATGGTTTCCACCGAACAGCCTTAATATTGTAAAATGTATAATACTCTAATTAGAATGACGATGCCATACATTGTATATTATATTAATGTTTCGGCAATAAAACTATTTAAATTTGAATTATATCCTGGTGAAGTCTTTCGGCTTACTCTTTGCTGGTATCACCCAAATTTTCAGGGAAGCCGTTAGAGTGGCCGCGTAAGTAATGAACCTTTATGCTCACGTGGCATACAAGACCTCTGAAATTATTCAGAATTTTGTGGACTAGCTCGGCGTAGTTATCACCTTTGTGGTTGTAAGCATGATCCATCCGGATCAAGAGTCTTTACAAACTGTTTAGTCAAGCCAAGCTTTATGTACAATGGCGGCAAGATGGTATACGCCCTCTAGTTGCCGCGTCACGAACTACGACGTATCACAAGGCCTCACTGGGGCAATAATGACTCAAGATCCAATGTTATATGGGGATAATCTGAAGGTCTTAGTACGTCTGTATATATATTACGTTTTATGAGTTAATGGCGCTATATCTAAAATAACTGTAGCTGATAAGAAGAAACGGTTTCTATATTTGGATTCAGCACACCAAATATAATCACAATAAGTTCTAATATTTCAGCCACCAAACAAAAATAATTTTTTGTTGGGCTGTGTAATAATTCCCCAAAAGCCTTAGGGAGCGGAAAGTGAATATATTAATTATCAAACCTCAGTTGGCGTTAGTATCTGTTCTCAACTAGAGCAAACATAAGGCACGAGTATTATACGGCTACACCTCCATGTTGGGTCCTGGGGTTGTGAACAGAGTTTTCTCTCTAGTCTGCATAATAAACAATTGGAAAAGAGCCCATCACGGTTTATTTGCTAAAATTATTATGTTGAAAATATGCATATAAATTTACTACTCATAATACGGGGCAGCCACTCGTAATATGGGAAGCGTAATTTTTACATAAAATACGAGATATCCCGTATTATACAGGACAGGTGGCAACCCTAGATATAGGGGAAGAATTCGTAAAATTAGTACTTTTTTGTAGAAACAAAATGGCGTACACTTTTCTATATTTATAGTTGGTTTCCTCCATACATGCACCTTTTAAATTTAATGTTTCTTCTATTGTTGCGGGACTTGTATAAATACATCTTTGCAAAAGTCGACACTCTGGTGTCGTTAAAATTTTCTAACTTAGAAACTTCCTCCTCGTCTAACTTAGAAAATTCCCGATATATTTAAAGAAAAAGATATAACAGGAAAGAAAACATTCCTCTCTACTATCACCTCTTCTGCAATTGGGTATTTTTACGCCTTCAATTCTTTGTGATATGAAAAGTAAACAAACTAGACGAAACGTTTCAGAACTTTCCTGAAAAACTAATACAATCTACCGTAGTCTTGATTTAGAATGTCTCTTGTTATCCGTAATGGAAAATAATAATTCAGTCTCAGTTCCTGAAGCATAAACTATTAATGTTTTCCTGTGAATTCTTACCAAAGTTCTTGCGAGCATTTTGTGTCTTTAGCTTTAATTGTGGTGAAAGCGTGCCAATTAACTCCAATGAGGAAATAATATACTGAAATGTTACACAAACATTGCTTGTGCAACACTCAAATTGCCAATCCAATGCCCAATATCTGGTTTAAGTTGAAACCAGGTAAAACAAAATTAATCATAAGTGAATAATTGTCCAAGGATTGAAGGTCCTAGAAAATACCACCAAAGTTTGTCTTCTGAACAACAAAATTAGTTTTGCTACTTGACCGGCTTTGTCAAAGGAATGAAAAGATTCAGCTGGTGTTAATGCAAACACATTATTTGCAAGAAACAGAGACTGTACAATGCAGAATAATTAACTAAAAGGATAATAAGAAAGATGCTCCTGTCACCAACAATGAAGACGAAACGTTAGTCATGGGCAATAGCTGACTGAGAGTTGAGAAAGAAAGGATGGTAGATAACCATTTGTTTCCGATGAAAACAGTATTTGTTAGCGCAACGATCAACCTCAACTTGATACTTGCAACTCGAGGAAATAAAGAGTAGCGCAGAAAGCCTTATTTGTGTAAAGAAATATGTGTGTGGTGTTATGGTGTTGGGAGTAATAACACGTAAAAGTGCATGGTAGTTGTATTTTGCTGACAATGTGCTTGACGAAAATGAACTCAAACGCTGCGTAGTGACTGCTGAAAATGATGGCTTCTGTGGTAACTGTTGAATTCTCAGGAAGGTATAGCAGGATATAGTTAAACATAGGGAAGAATATATTTATATTGTAATACTGTTCCCAACATGATTGGCAGTAAAATCTTTCTTGGGAACCTATAAATAGCCCTTAATTTCTTAGAAGGTTTCAATTCTGGGCTTCAGATAGCCTTGCTAAGTTCACCAACCGAAGTTACGCACTTCTTAACGTTTTCATTCAAATATCACGAATTTCCAACACACACACTTATATCATTATCATATGTAATTTGTATTGCGATTCCAGAGTTTGGATCAATGCTTTCCAAATTAGGATGTGCTGTAGCATCTATGCTACGTATTTTCTTCTGTCACTGTAATAATATTATCAGGACATATTCTACAAAGAACATGTCTTTATTTAACAGCCCTGCCTTGGAGTAACAAGCAGCTGTAATTTAAAGGAGACGGTTTGCATTCAGAGATACAACTTTCCATCGACGCTTTATATTGTATAAATGACTTATCGAGACCACAGTCTCCAAATTTTTAATACAAGTAGCTTTCACGATGCAGGGAACTTCACCAAACGAGAAGCTCCAGCGAGTATCAGCTCTAGTCCTGTGTCTTTCTTGGTTGGGACAACCTGGATTGATCAGATATATTATGCAGTTTTGTAGGAATGTACGACAAAAAGATAGTCCAAGTAGAAATTTCTTACCAAAGCTCAACTATACAATAAGAATACATGAAGCAAAAACACATATTTCCAATTCTCGGAGAAACGTGAGATGGACATTACATAATTTTGGATACGTTAAAGTAGTACAAATTGAGTTTAAAAAAAATCAAAAGAAATATTTTTGTGAGTAGAACGGAGAATATATTGTACGTTTCTTTTAAACATAACAGTAGCCGTAGTTTCAGACGATAAAAGAAATTTCAATTTATAAATGCGTCAAAACTTACCAATACCTCGAAAATCCAGGAGAATTCATTATAAACCTAGGTCGGCTTACGTTATACATCTTCTATATTCGTTGTTAAGTAACAATGCTTGTTTTCTTTCAAATGTTTAAACTATAAGATTCATTATTGACTTACTCATTGTTATAAAGCTAACATTCTGCATTACTGAGAGCTGTATAAGTCCGACAGAGATGAATGATATGCCCTTGGATTCGTCATGGAAAGTCCGTTTATCCCATAAAGTCTAAAACTGTCAGGTCCTTTTCAATCGTATAGTATTCTTCTTCCGTGTTTTTGTTTGTCCTCCCCTAGATTTCAGTAAGTACAAGTTACACAGAGATGAATGATACATCGTTGGATTCGTCAAGGTCTGAAACGGCGAGGAAAATTATAATTTTGATTCTAAAAGTGGCAGGTCCTCTTGAATCGCTTGGTTTGCTCCATTTCTATCTCTTCTAGACCTTAGTAACTACAAATCGGACAGAGATGAGCCATACACAGTTGGATTGGCAATGGTCTCAAACCGTGGAATAACCTATCACATAAATTCTAAAACTGTTATTTTCAATCACTTAGAATTCTCCATCTGTATATTTCTTTGTCCCCCCCCAACCTAGATCTCAGTATCTGCAAGTCACACAGAAATTAATGATACCCCGTTGGATTTGCCATGGTCTGAAACAGTGGGAAAAATTATAGATTTTGACTCTAAAACTGGCAGGTCCTTTTGAATCGCATAGTATTCTACATTTGTATGCCTAATAGATATTTGTAACTACAAGTCCGACAGTTATGATCTACACCGTTGGATTCGTCATGATCTGAAACGGTGAGAAAAGCTATGAATGTGACTCTAAAACTGTCAGGTTCTTTCCAATCGCTTAGTATTCTCCATCTATGCCACTCTTAGATCTCAGTAACTACAAGTGCGACAGAGATGAGCCATACAGTTTTCGATTCGTAATAGTCTGAAACCGTGGAATAACCTACAACTACAACTGGCAGGATCTTTCTAGTAGCTCAGTATTCTTCATTTGTGTCTCTCCTTTATCTCAGTAACTACAAGTCTGACAGATGTGATCTATACAGCGTTGGATTCGTCATGGTGTGCAATCGAGAGGAAAACTATGATTGTGACCCTAAAGCTCGTAGGTTTTTCCTAGTCACTTAGTATTCTCCATTTGTGTCCCTACGAGATTTCAGTTTGACAGAGAAAAGTCATACATCGTTGGAATAGTCACGGACACCGATGGGAAAATCTATGACTTTGACTCTGAAACCGGTAGATCCCAGCATTCGCTTAGACTCCATTTGTCCCTACGACTTTAACTCTTTCTTTGGATACGTTAAAATTTGAATTTATACGGAGACGCTCTGGTTTTGTTCACAACAAACCCATTACTTTGCTTGTTTTATTTATAACTTCCCTAAATTTCAAATTG
>JAGDQP010020203.1:1839-33670 GCA_022664845.1 Lepisma saccharinum | reverse complement strand
TTGAACCCGATCGGACTTATACAACGCGAGATACAGATCACTGAAGCCATCTATTGGCAAAATAATGGATTAATTTTTACTACACCAGATATTTTCAAGTTTGTGTGCTACTGGGGACCTTGTGTTGGGTGTGCTGTGGTGGTACAATGGATAGCACACCTAGTCGGAAACTGGGAGATTCAGGTTCGACTCCCGACTCATTGTGATTTTTTTCTGCGTGTAATTTTCAATTTCACTTTACATAAGGTATTTATGAGTAAGGAATAATATCAAACACGCTAATTACTGTACTATTACAGCGTAACCTGTTTTTAAGTATTTTCTCTTAAATGAAACCATAACAAGTATGAATTAAGCTACTTTATAAGAATTAGCTAATACTATTTGGTGTTTCCCTGTGAATGAGTGGTAGCGTTCGCTACATTGTAATTAAGGGGCCCAGGATTCGATTCCCGGTGAGGACACAAGTGGTTGGAAGCACACGTGTTCAACTGTAGGGCATCTTCATCCGATTGAATGCAATGGCAAACTATCACCGGTTCACCTTGCACAGGGACCTTCAGTTCAGGACCAGCCTTCAGGCAGAACATCTGTTATTATAATTACTATGTGTGACCTCGTATACTTCATATAAATCTTATTACTTTTGAGTATTGGTAGTCCGAGCTGTGAATCCAGAAGATGCCACTGTTTCCGATCAATATTCAAAGCCACATTCAAGGTATAATGTTACAAATACAGTAGTTTATAATCAATTACGAACAAATTTCAATTTCATTTTCCATTTAGGGTCAGGAAATACAAAACATGGTTGCTCACTATTTGATGTACGATTTACTTATAAATTACGAGGCGAAACATTCGCACCATAATTACTGACACGGGTAATTACTGAAATTGCCACTGGGGGAATAAGTATCGCACTACCGTAATTATTTATCAGAATAGATCCAATCTTGCGTTTTTTACTTGCAAACACAGATTTTTTATATCCTGGTGATAACAGAAAGAATTAAACTTATTACATATAAGGAGCATATAGGAAGAACAAAAAATAGCGATAAACTCACAAAAATTCGGATATTTAATTAAATGTAGTAAGGGAGAAATTAAATATATAAACAGAGATTAAAATATCCATAAATGTATGAAAATATGTCAAGAAAATTGTTTACACTAACAAACTGCTAACCATCATGAAGAACAGTAACAGAAATCAATTCCGTTGGGCCGCTCACCTCTAGGACTTGTGGTCGTCGATACAAACCCTGCTCGTGCCATGTGGGTTTTGTGCTTGACAAACACCATGTGCGTTGGTTTTCCCGGGGTTCTTCCGTCTCCTTTCATTTCCTTCATTTCACCAATCATCCATCCGGCCTGAGCCAAAGTTGCCTAAAGGCCTTAAAAATTAAATTAAAAATTCAGAAGTCAATTCCGAAATCGATTCATAAAAAGACTCAACCCAGTTACTAAACTTGTTCTATTTAAAAAAATATATTAAAAAGTGGAGAAAAAACAACTGAAAAAACGAAAGTTATATATACCAAAACCTAAAATCTAATGTTAAAATAACCAAAACCACATCTACAACAGATCTAGACTGTACTAATATAAAAACCCGTTTCACAGGAACTACTTCTATCATGAACTGAGGTCGAAAATCTGGTTGTAATCAACCGAGAATAGCGTAGGGAATAGTTTTGGCTTCCAAAATTCGCCTACCGGAAGTAAAATCGTTTACCCATTACCCTTCCGATCATGGAGAGATGTCTGCTCGTGCATTCCTGTCACAATTTGAGAGAATCAAGTCTAGTTAGAATCATGACTGACATGCATCTGGAGATCCTTCCATTTGTTTTTGTTTTTTTAAGAAACAGTTCCATCATGGTTTCAGTGAAATGTTAATCGCTTTGTCTGTTATGAAACATCCCGTCGATTATTTCTATATCACTACCATTCGGATGAAATGACCTAGGCTAAACTAACTCGATTGAAAACAATATCTTTCAACTCAAAGATAGACGGAGGAGTAGAACAATTTGTGGCAGCCAAGTTCTGCCAGATAAGAGAGCTGGATCCAAACAGTAGTGAAACACACATCTGCAATGCTTTGGTTCCTTTGCTTCCCGTATAATTCCAAAAGCAACTCGTTTCGGTAAGAAACTTGACGTTTTCGTAAATTTTTTAATCAATACGGCACCTCGCATTGATCTACGACACTTTTGAATCCAGAAAAGCTATGCTCAAGAACACAACGATGTAACAGCTAGGTGATGACCGACTAGGTAGCAGGAAATCCAGAGCGAATGAAGTACAAGTGAGAGAAGAAGCAACCATGGCGGAGCCCACGAGGAGAGTAAGCTTTGAAAATGATCCTGATGCTAGAAGGTGTTCGTAGAGAGGACGACGTGGTAACCGTTATCACCCTGATAGGTATCATAGAAATTACCCTCGGGATAGATGGAATTACCGACGTCGGGAAGAGCATGGAGGTAGTTACGATACGCCAGATGACAATGGAAATCACGAACCGCGTGCATGTAGACAAGGAGAAGGTGACCGCAATGATGTGTATTCTGGTCACCATCCGGGCCCAAAAATCTAAATGGAATGCCCTCCTCATGGGTCGGGGAAGGGACTTCACTAACCACCGAGAGGCCCATGATGTGAACCCGTTTTCATTGACATACATCCATAATGATGACAAGGATAGAGCAAGGACAAACTTCGGAGATGAGATTTTTGGAAGAGATATGGAAGTCAGCAGGATAAGTTTTATCATATAAATTTCAGCGACTGGGACTATGAGTTAAGCCATGTGTCGAGAAATGAGGGAGTGGAAAACCACCTTGTACTCGAGATATGCTCAAGCTTGATAAATGTTCAAGTATTAGATGTCCCTATGGAAGCCTTTATCGATAGCGGAGCCTATGCTGTTTAGATGTTTAGAAAAAAGTGTCCTTCATCGAGTCACGTCCCAAACCAAACCAGTTGGAAACATTATGCTTGTGAACTATTCTGAAACCCGCGAGAAGAACGTGCTTGGGGAAGTTTCTCTACCCGTCAAGATAGCGCAGATGGAAATATATTGCCCTTTCCTTGTCGTGCAAGGTTTGAATAAAAAAAAAATGATGTTCGGCAGAGATATAACGACAAAATTCAATGTTCAGTTAGATTTCAAAATGGCAAAAGTTACCTTTGAACATAAAGGTGTAGTGGTCAGTATACCCATGTGTAATGAAGGAAATTCAGTATGCGACACCGTCGCATCAATTAATGAAATCAGCGTCACAACTTACTCCACTCATGAAAGGACGGTGACCTGAACGATTGGAATGATGTTACGTGTGAATACTATATAGAAGATAGCATATTCACATGTGATCGAGCTATGTGAATGTGATATAAATTCCATGGGCGATGTTTTTAGAAATTGGAGTAAGAATGTGGCCCAGAAATGCGAAGCATCCTTATATTGAAAGCGACGAAGCATCAGAGCATGAACTGTCATTGGAGCGATTGTGCGCTCAGATTTTTGCAGGTGAACCTTACGCATGGAAATTTGAAGAGTTTGTGTTCAATTCATGTACCACGGAGAGGAGGAGGACAGCAACAGCGAGATATACAAATCAGGTGCCGCCACTGTGGAGAACATTGAAGAAGTACTTGAAACTATTACCGCTGATTCCCGGTCTCGATCCTGTTGAACACATCGAGTTACTAGATAAATGTGTTAGGTCGATTCGAAGAAGTAGGCATGACAATCATCTTGAGGAAATGCAAATCCCTAAGAACGCAGGTAACCTTCCTTTGATTTGTAGTGAAACCGTCAGGGATCAATAAAGACCCAAGTTATGTACATATGGTAAAATCCTCGTCCGAACAGCATCAAGGGACTTCGAAGAATTTAAGGCCTCTTCAACTAGTGTGCCAATTTCATACACGAATAAGCTCGCAGAGTAGCCGAAAGTGAAAATGGTGCCAAGATCATGAAGACTGCTTAACATATACGAGGAATGAAATCTTGTGTTTTTGTAATCTCTCTTCCCTAATCTGATAAGAGGGATTCCTACGGAGACTGTGTCTTGGTGAGGGACGGATTCTACGGTTCAGTAATCTCTTCTGTTCTCAAACTCCCGCAAGGTTAGAAAATTTCTGCGAGGAACATGCCTCGTGGTCCAGTGTACTCATAATCCAGAGCTCCATCTTGACATCACTTTACCTAACACACTTGTGTCCAATCTTTGCTACTACGTTACTGAGGCATGTCACTAATTGCAGTCTCACGAGACACAAGGTGACATTTTCATTTTCTTTAATTTCGCACCATAATTTCACAAAACTTAAGTCTTCTATCAAAATCATCATCGGCTAATTCTAGCGCTATATGCATTTTGTAAGGGTGAAATTTATATATTTTAAAGACTTTATGAATTGAACTATCCTTAATATTACTTTCTGTCTTTATTTCTGTCAGTGATATTTTAGGGTTAGCAGTAACGTGTCCAATACTCACATTGTTCTCATTTACCTTTGTCGTCCTGAGTGTGTTCGGTCCTTCACGCTTTCGCTTTCACGAAATTTACGATAAGGTGACGCACATACTGATGGCTTACATTAGGTTGCTTGGAATAAAGCTGATTAAATCGTCGAGCAGCCGGACGGTAGTTAAGTCCACCTTCTTCAAGAGAAAGATAATTTCCACTGTGTCTTCAGCGGAACGTCCTTCTTCGTTACAATAATTCATGATGATAGTAAGAAAATCTTTAACAAATAAGCACACACACACGAGCAGAATATGCGGTCTAAGGTGTTAGGCCAACGACTTGGAGGTCCCAGGTTCGAATCCCGGAAGGGGCATGGATGTTTGTTGATTTTAACTAGGTGTAAAGGGCCGAATCGTGACGGGCCGCAGACAAAAGTTACTAGAGTGGAAAATATAATAAAAGATATATATTAATGACAATATGGATTTTGGGTCTGGTCTGGTAATGCAGTATTTTATGTCGAATTGCTTATTCACAGCCAGGCCGGTCGTTCAAGTTATTGCTCTTTCCTTGCCTTCACCTCCTTACTTCTTCTCTCATATATGAGCAAGGTGCATGATATTCCAAATTGTTGGGCTTCCTAGTTGGTTGTCTGGCCAGAGTGTGGAAATGCTTCCTTTTTACAAGTAAATGACTACTGTCAATTCAGAGACTTTTGGTGTATATGGAAAGTGCCACTAGGAAGTAGTGGCGTCAAGTTCTGTCGAAGTAGGGAGAGCATGAACTGTTGGAGGACACATTCAGTTACTGGTTTCGTTACCAAAAACATCGAGTTACACTCTGAATCTCCGTTAACATTATTCAGTTTTACTCAAGTTCTTCTTGGCTGTTTGGAACTCTGTATTTGCGATGTCTGACTTATAGTTTGGGAACGTCTCAGACTATCTACGAGACTCTGGGTTCGACACTGGCTGCAGTGTCTTCCATGTTCGCCCTGGCTGTTGATACCATCTGGTGGTAAGTGAAATGAGCATCTACGCATATTGTTATACTTAAGACCCATGATCCATTATTCTGAATTAGGTTCTACTTCCCCATCATTATTCAAGTAAACTCTATTTTTATAACTAGCTAGTTTACTTCCTCTTTGCTATTATTATTCCTCTACACTAGCTATACACTTTCCTATTTAACTATTAGGCCAATAACAAAAGTAAAATATGCTTAAATCGACTATTTGATTGAAATATTGTTCAGTCTAACAACTAATTTAGTTTTAAATTTTCTGATAATCTCAGCAATTATAGATAACGTCCCTATGCAAGCATGGAAATATACCATAAAGAAAATAGAAAACTCTGACTATCCTGGCTTTTCTCCGATGCGAAGTAGGAAACGGACAGGATTAGGTAACTAGCCAGGGTACTAAACCTTTTCAGCGTGTCTCTCGAATCATCAAGATACCTGAATCAACAGTAATACGATGGTAGGCGTTCATGCATCTTTCTAAGAGTAAAGTATTTGTACGGCCTTTCAAAAATACATACTTGAAATTTAACGTGTTTGCGCAGGCCCCGAGATCCAGTGGATACGGTCATTGATTTAGAAACAGAGCTACAATGGGACCACGGTGGCTCAATGGTAGAGCTACTACATCTGGTACTGGGAGTAGTCTGAAACCATGCTGGACGCGTTTTGACATTTTCTCATATTTGTAGCCGTTCGGACAATACAATAACGGACTTTATGGACGTGACTTTTGAACCTTCCTCATTTTGGATAGGAACAACACAGTAACTCAAAAAGTTTACCAAAATACTTATTTTGTCAAGGCCTTTCAAACGAGATATCACCTGACATCTTTTCCTATTTGAAAGTTTCAAATTGCCCCCCGCCTACCCCCTTGGCGTTGGCGAAGCGTGAGGCAAGTTTTATAACTCAAAATCATAGCTGATCAAAATAATGCTGGGCGTGTTTTGGAACTTTGTCATATTTGTACCTGTTCGAACGATACAAGGAGTGGCAACGGACTTTGTGGACACACTATTTAAATAAATCACAGCCATATTTATAAACTAGACCACCATCACCATGGATTTCACAAGACAACTTGACATTGATGGCGGAAAGAGACTCTGCTCATAGAAATTTTAAAAAAGTAAAACGAATGAACTCAGACAGTACAAATATTAGTTTTTAACGTTATCGATCTCTTAGGACCAGCTGCAATCAGGTTGTCAAGAATGCCAAGAAACGTTTTGCATCTAGCCTGCTTATTGTAGATGGTAACCCTCGTGTACTCTGGAATTAATTTAAAACACTGGGGGTGGGCCGAAAATTAGATATTGACCCTACTCAATACTGTTCATTAGATGATTTAAACCGTCATTACACTGAGGTGCCATTTATTGACAGAATTGTTAAAACTCAAACTATTAATTCAACTTTGAGGTGCCAGGTGGATGGGACAAATTTGATTTCACGCTGGTTAGTCCAAGCCAGGTGGCAAGGGCTATTCTGAAAATCAAGTCGAATGCACAAAGTGCTGATCAGATCTCAGCTATTTTTTTTTAACTAATCCTTCCTCATATTCTGGCCTATGTTACTGACATCTTTAATAGTTCAATCTGTTATGGAAGTTTTCCATCAATTTGGAAACTAGCTATAAAACTAGCAGTGTGACTTGGGCAACCGACTTCCGTCCAATCAGCATTCTTCCGGCTTTATCGAAAGCACTGGAATATATTATTAAAGATCAGATCCACAGCTATCTTACACACAACAAACTATTAGAACCTCTTCAGTACTGCACTGGTACACGTAACATAAGATTTTTGTTAGGCCATGGACCATAGACAAACTACAGTCCTAGTACTATTGGATTATAGCAAAGCTTTTCAATCTGTCAACTACGATATACTGATGGCTAAACTGAAAGCTTTCTTTAACTTTTCTGAATCAGCCGTCTTGTGGATTCGCTCCTATCTGGTTAATCATGAACAATTTGTTACGTCTGATAATAAATCCTCCTCTGTAACCCCAATCTCATGCGGTGTCCCTCAAGGAAGTGTTTTAGGTCCTCTTTTGTTTGCTCTCTACATCAATGACATATCTGATGCCTTAACGTACTGTCGTTATCATCTCTATGCCGATAACCTTCAAATTTATCTCTCAACCTCGCCATCGGAGTTGAATCAAGCAATAAATAAAGTGAATCATGATTTTGATAGTTTAGGGAGATGGTCACTAAGACATGGTATGACCATCAACCCAAGAAAATCCCAAGCTACGCTCTTAGCTTCTAAGCATATTCGTGACAATATTGACTGTGAAACGTTACCCCCCCACCCTTAATTATAGATAACACTCCAATATTGTTCCAGCGCACAGTAAAAGATCTGGGTTTAATACTGGATCATAACTTATCCTGGATAGATCATGTTAACCACATAAGTAGCAAAGCTTTTGCATCTTTGTATTCATTACGTCGCATAAAAACATTATTACCAATGTCGGTTCGAGTATCTCTATCTAGGATGTTGGTTGGTACTATCACACCTGGATTATGAGGATGTAGTTTACTCTGACCTTACGAACGGGCTAGCCAGACGATTGCAATATGTCCAAAATGCTCGCGTTCGTTTCATCTTTGACCTAAGATATTTTGATCATCTTTCGCCTTACTTGAATAAATTAGGATGGCTCCGCGTACATGATCGCCGTAAGTCCCACAAGCTTATGCTCCTATACAAAGTGCTCAAAAACAATGATCCTGTCTATCTTTTCTCACGCTTCCAGCAATTATGCGATTTTCATCAATTTAACACAAGATCTCGCAAAACTACCCTTCTTTCAATTTCGTGGCATAAATCAAACTTTTTTGCTAAATCTTTCAGTCTCCTCTTGTAATCTTTGGAACAGTCTTCCTCACTCGATCAGGAACATGGATTCATTGTCAATGTGCCGGAAAAGTGTTGAGCCACTGTTTAATAATTAGATGTCTCTTCAGGCAATGAATGGAACAAAGTTTGCTTCATGTTTTTATATACATCATTTGAACTATGTTTTTTTTTCTATTATTATTCTAATAATAATTGGAAAAGTTTTGAGAAACTGTTTAATAATTAGATCCTCCACCAGGCAGTGAATTGAGCAAGGTTTGCTTCAGGATTTTATATACATCATTAGAATTACGTCTTTTCCCCTCCTATTACTATTTTATTACAATGATATTATAAAGTAGAGAACTGTGATATATAGATGATATATATAGGTGTGTGTGTATTTTTGTGTTGTGGTTGTGATGTACTAGGTTTATTGCTTTTGCTATGTGTTATTATTATATTATTTGTACTAAAAAGAGCATGTGTTATGCATATTTATGGTTGAGTGGAAGAAAAGGTTTTGTGACCTTAACTCCGCCATAATAAATGAGACGAAAATAAATAATAAATAAATATTCGGTGCACTACTGGATGAGGCCTCTACCCGGAGGGAGGAGTTGGTCTACTGCTCCCACGCTTACCAGACGGGTTGGGAGAGGAGAACCTGAGCGCTCACTGTGATCATCACTATCTTTTATTCATAGCAGCTCCCTAATTGATATTGCAGAAAACAGAGGCGTTCCGGGTATTAACTCGAAGGGTGGGAAACTTTAAACTTTTTAACTAGCAACAAGGGTTCATTTTGCTCCTTTGAAGCAAGCCCTAAATTTTGAACAAGTTTTATAAGAAACGCGTTTTGATATCTTGTACCTTTTTGCAGTTACAAGACCTAATTTCATAGGTGAACAGTTAACTTACCAATTAGCTCATCCCAAAGATACGAGATATTTTCTAAAAATTGTTCAAAACTTCAAGTTTGCTTCAAAGGAAGTAAAATCAATTCTTGTTTCTATTTTAGACTTTCATGTTGTCCCCAAAACACCACTTCCGGGACCCTACTGTTTACATAAATTCCACAGTTTGATTCCACGTATCAAATTTCGTAATTCACTTTACTTTCGAACCTTAGTTATTTACTATTTCCTTTTAGTTACAGCATCCGAGAAGTTCAGAAAAACCTCTACACCATATTATTTTTGATCTAATAATTACTCTTGTAGCTACTAAACCGTATGTTCTATCCACCCAAGCGCAAAACCCTGGAGAAACCCTTCCCCGCATCGAGACGGGGTCATGCTGTTACCGCCCACATAATCAATTTTATCTTTATTTGATTTACTAGTAGACGAATTATCTTTGAATGTAAAAATCAGTACCGGTACATTACTCTGAGTGACTCGAACAAGGACCAGACATTTATTGTAAACAGTTATGGAACGGAAGTAACTTGAGCTCTCTGGTACATTATTACATCAAAGGGAATTTGTTTTCTGCAAGTTGGACTCTGTAGGTCTATAGGCAAAAATATTTATAGTAAAGGTATTTATTTAGCAAAAAGTGAGAGTACACGAAAATGTTTTGAAAATCCAACTAACTTGAAATTTATTTCACTTTGTAGATTGAAGGAGATCAAGATGTAATGGGGAAGAAGACAATGATACAAAAAATCACTGTAAGAGGAGAATTATTTATCAAAGATAGAATAAACCAAGTCTACCTTGATAATGTTATATCCTTGCGCTCAACACAAGTAGTAATGGGTAAGTGTATCAATATTTTAATTTATGAATAAGTAATCATGTTAGATTTTAGTAAATAGAAAAGTGTTTTCTGAATTTTTCCTTGTCAGTAGTTGTTCGGGGTAAGCCCTTCGCGATGCTTTTTTTTTATTATTATTTTATAATCATGGAAACAAGCTCTAATTTCACTTTAAGGATTTGATTTTTGTTTCGAAAATTAATATTCATAAATCTCAACTAAATACGACATTTCACAGCAAGTGCGTTTGATTTCACGATTATATCGGTTAATAGCGTCTAAGGGAAGCACATGGAAACAAGTCGTGACCCACTCTCGCATAGGTGCAGAGCTCGAACTATAAGGGACGATTTACATGAAAGCTTCCGTTGCTTGCTTTGCGTGCGCTTTGGGTGAATAGTCAATTTAAACGTGTTTTATTGTAAGGTAAGTGTGACACGTATTTCAATTGGCTATGCACGCAAAGCACGCAACGTAAGCTTTCCTGTAAATCAGTAAGTAACACCGACAAGCGCATGTTCCGCAATTCTCTGCTTGGTCTGGTAGTTAACATATCGGGAAGCTGATCCAGAGATTCCGAGATCGAATTCTGGCGTCATTACTTTCACATATGTTTTTGAAGACAATTAACTTTTTTTTCTTTTTTTTATGTATATACACACTAGGAAGTTTAATAAAAGTAGTGATTTATTATTAATAATTACTTTGGCATTTCTCGGCCAGACGGTTCTACCAAATAGAGGCTACCGAAAGCTATTATCTATATAAATAATAAATAAATCAGGGCTGGATGCACACTGAGCGAAGCGATGTGTGCAAGGGGGCGTGCGTCCGAAGGAAACTGGGCGGCATAAGCGGTGGGGGGGGGGGGGTCCCCGGTTAGCGGTGAGCATACGCAAAAGTGTTGTTAACATTCTATTTCACGTTGTTTCCATGTGGGCTCTCCTTAGACGTGAGTATATCTGTTTCGGAATAAATGGAGGCCGCCATCTTTCACACGTAACCTCTCTGGCTTGTTACTAACACGTGCACTGTAAATACAACGTCCAAACCACCGTTTGCAAGTTCGTAACGTGGTTCAGTAGTTAAGGCGTTGGCTTGTTGAATAAAAACCTTGGTTCGAATCCCGGCGGGGGCAAGATTTATCTTCTTTTTTTCAAAATACATTTTATATGTTCATTTTTTAAAAGTAATTGCTTTCTTGAATTTTTCGCACATTATCTTAAATTAGTGACCATGGGTTCGTGGAGATTAGGTAAGGTTAGGTGCGTTCACGTATCTTGACAAATTTTTGTTCTCATTTATTCCGTGCACGACGCGCTTGTTTTGGTTTCACCTGTAACCTTTGTCAAGCAACCGTAAGAGTGCTTAGCAACGGTCGCCTAGTAAATATGAATCGATTTTTTTAAGAACAATACTCACCGTTTTGGCCATTTTTTTTTATTTCTGATGCCAATTAGAAGAGCATAAAATCTGTTCTGCCAGCAGTCTGAATGTTATGCACTACATCGGCATCTATGGATTAGGAGGACTGAGGGGAATATTTCTGTAGCCCAGTTCCCGATGAATAAACCTGGACCCTATTTCCGCGAGTTGGGGGGAAAGTTAGTATTTATTTTTTCTATTAGCAATGCATACATTATTTTACATATATAAGTGACTTGAGCTATACAATCCACACTTATTTATTTATGTCTGTCTGTGACATTATTTTAATTCTTATTATTTTAATTCTTATTATTGTCATTTAGTTCTTATTTAATATTTGTGCGTTTCTCTTATTTGATTTATAACAATTATAGATTTGTCTATTTTTTTTCTTTTTCATTCTTTACTGTTTATTTTCTTTATTATTAGTTTTTAACTCCATTGCAACTCCTATTTTGTATCCGTTCTCTTGTTGAGCTTAGAAAGTTTATACTTCACATTATCTGTGTCTATTTCAATTTCTAATCTTTTCCCATTACCTAATCTATACTATTTGTAACTTCCTTGAACCCACTGATCTATATGTCCCCTAGTATTATTAACTGGATATTTTATAGAAAATAATATAAAGTTATATTCGTTCCTCCATTTATACTCCCATTCATCCTGTCCGCGGACGAATGTCTCATTTCAGTATTAACAGAAATTGTGATGACGTCACACTTGCCTACTTGTGGAGAAAAACCAGATTTAACCATGTGTGCAATAAGAAAACACCGTACCTTACCTAACCTCCAAGTGCTCTTGGTCACTAATTTTATTAAATTTCCTAATGCATATATATATATATATAAAGAGAAAAGATATTTTTCGTAAAGAAAAAATATAGACAAAACTAGACCAGGATTCGATCCCGGGTCCTTCGGACTAGCTTTCCGACACTCAACCAAAACGTTAAATTGGCAACTGAAAAGAAGCTGATTTTTGGCACTTATTTGTCATTATATACAAGTTGCTAGAATTAGCTAAGTATGATGTCATGGCAATTTCTGTCAATACTGAAATGAGACATTTGTGTGCACGGCTCCAAGCCGGTCGAGTTGATTCAGGCCCCCGGGCAGCGGGATTTCTCCTCCAGATCCAAGGATCGGTGCTGGTTCCACGAACTCCTCCTCTTCTCTCTTCCAGACTCACCGCGTCCCTCACCTCACATCACACGCATTTTCTTACTTCACTCGCAACATTGTATTTCTTCCGTAGTTTTTAAGTTCTTGTCATACAGAGTTGGAGCGCTGTCCTGACTACAAGTCGGCAGCAACTCTCGGGACGATCAAAAGGTTTTATTTTCGATCATACGTGCAGCACCGTGAGCGCTCTGTTATTATTAGTTTTTGGTATTTCTGTCTTCTAGGGAATGGGTACGCGATTGCCATGACCGTGGAGAAGATCTAAACTCCACAAAGTTCGCATGACATCGTTCAACCATCACTTTAGACTGAAGAATCACTCTTACACTCACGCCCGCCATGCATGCATAACTCACGATCCATCACCGACGAATACAAAATCGACCGAACGGACGAGCGAACGAAAGTAGTTTAATTCGTAGAATTATTTATTGTTTCGGTTTTATTACCTCTCATTTTACATATATGCGAAATCTTTGCCGCAAGTAGATCCAGAGAGTTCCTCGTTTCCTCATTTTCCATTATATTTTATACCGTTATGTCTTGTAATTCCAGTCTTAAATCAACTATTTGATGAATAATTGTTCCTTCGTTATTTACTTGGTTTTCCGGGCACTCGAGGACATGTTCCGGGGTCGACTCATGGCCGGACACGCACATCAGAGAGTCAACTCGTTCTAATTAATATAATTTGCTTCGGTACTTTCCATGACCACTTAAAAATGTACATCGCCTCTGCTCGGGTTCCATCCTCACCATTGCAGTCGGTTGTGTATATTTTCTATTATTCCATATAATCTTCTAGATTTTCTTTTTCTTTCCCAGAAGTTTGGCCATTTAGATATAATATTTTTTTCTATTTCATCCTTATTGTCTGGCAAGTTTCCTAAGATTTCCGTAGCTCTTATTACATTATTTTTCTTCATCCAATACAAAGCAGCAGACTTGCTGATCTCCAAATGCAGAGGCGCTATCCCTAATATTATGTTTAATGCCACCCCAGGTGTAGTTGGATATGCGCCAGACATTCTTATTAATACATATCTGTGTGCACTATCCAGTTTATCTGCTAAAGTCTTATTTTCTGTCAGCCTGTGTTCCCACACGCTAGATCCGTATGAGCCAGTTGAATTGATAATTTGGTTATGGTACAATCTAATATGTTTTATAGGCAGTCCGAATCTTGTTGTAGCTATTGTAGTTACTTTATTGCCAAATTTGATTATTTTATTTTTCGTAGCTTCTATATGCTCAATAAAGTTTACTTTTTCATCTAGGATGATCCCTAGATATTTAAATGTGTTAGTTCTTTTTAAGTTTTGATTATTAAATTTAGTTATAGGGGTTTCTTTCTAGTTTCTTTTTAAATAACATATACTGAGTTTTTCAGCAGAGACCATCAGTTTGTTAGTTTCGCACCATTCATGAATTGTCATTAACATTTTCATTGCTTTAAGTTCCATTTCGCGTCTGGAATCTGTCTCCATTAATACCGCGATGTCGTCGGCATAGGCGATGATTGACATTGCTTCCTCCATTTCGTTGATCTTCTTTATGCACGGATCAATGCAAATATCCCAATAGACTGGGCCACAGACCGATCCCTGCCAACATCCCTTATTCGGTCTCCGGTTCATCTTTTCTCCTGGGGAACGCAGGCTGACTGTTCTGTTCGTACAGTAGTCCCCGAGTACCCTTATTATGTAATTTGGTTTTTTGCTATTCTTTAGGTTAATAAATAGGGCTGGCGACCACAGGTTGTCGAAGGTTCCTCTGAGGTCAATGAAAATAGCCAAAACATACTTGCCATCCGCCCCCTTCACGCCATCGCAGAACTTATTCAGAGCATCCTGGATTGAACTTCTTTTCCTAAATCCAAATTGCGTCTGATCTTCCTCAATCCCCTCCCTAGCTGCCTGTAAGCGATTTACAAATATCTTCTCAAATACTTTACCAATGACGTTCAGAAGGCAGATGGGTCTATAGGATCTTGGACTAGACCTCGGCTTCTCTCTGCTTTTCAAAAATATTATTAGGTTGGCTTCCTTCCATTTTTTCAGGAATCTTCCCTGCCTCAAGCATTCAGTGAGGAGCCTTGTAAGGTCGGGATCCATAAGTCCTTAGTCTTCTTGAGAATTTCTGACTTAATACCATCTGGGCCCGGAGCTTTTTAATTTTTTAGAGATTTAATTGCTTGATCAATTTCAGAATTTTTCACTGTGATTTCCTCCTTATTATAATTTTCTTCTGTTACTGTTTGATCTAATATTTCCTTCATTCTCGCTCTCATTCTTTACTGTTCTTCCGTTTCTTCTTTTTCCTTATCCTATGGTATAAGTTCTTCCATTAGTAGTTATGTTGATTCCTTCCACGTTGTGGTGTAGTTTTCATCCGTTTTCTTTAATGTTGCTAGAGTTGTGGGTGTTGTCTTCTCCATACAAAGCTTGTATTGTGAGCCCCATGCGTCCATTATTAGGTTGTCTTCTACAAATGTATCCCAAGATTCCTTTTTTTCGTATGCGTATTTTTACTTTATACTCGTTTTGGACCGTTCTGTATTGTTCTAGTTTTCTATCTCTAAGATCCGTGTCTTGTGCCAATTGGTAGCTCTTCCTTTTCGCCCTGACAATTCTTCTTATTTTTTTCCAACTCCCGACACCAGAAAGGAGCCGTGGTATCTGTCTTAATCTTTCCCTGCAGCGGACAAGAAGCCCTAACTGCTTGCTTGACTGATCCCTCCAAAGTTGCAGCTACTAGGTCCATATCAGTTCGGACTTCTATCTCAGGGAAAGCCAAATGTCTCTGAAACTTATCCCAATTCATTCTTTTGATATATTTAAAGGAGTCCTCTTCCTCAGCAGCACTCTGCGCTGCGTTATTCGCCGCGCCAATTTTGAAAATAATTGCGTTATGGTCGATTGTGGTCCGGCTATCCAAGACTTGCAAATTATCGATTTTATTATAAAGATTTTACGTCGTTAATGTTAGATCTATATCTGTTTCTGCTCCTGCCCTGTTACAAAAAGTTGAGATTTGTCCCTCCTTATTTACTACAATCAAGTTATTTGCAAATAGTAATTCTTCGAGTTCTTCTCATTTCCAACGTTGCTGAACCACAGAGGCGACTTTGCATTTGCGTCCATATATAAAATTATATTTTGGTTCGGGTATGTATTTATAATTAATTCTAATTTACTTATAAACTGTGTGATCTCAAATCCATATTGACAGTATAAGCTTATTATTATAAATTTTCCAAATTTGGGTAATAGTTCTGCACATGTAGTGAATTCATCTGTTAGTTGAGTTATTTCTATTATTTCAAAATTTCTGTTTAGATTTATTATAGCTGCTTTCGGTTCTTTACCTGCCATCATTATCTGAGCTGTAGTAGGTATGTTTATGGGCCTTCTATTCAGAATATATGGTCCCTGGATTCAGATTATATCAGTTTGCAGTTCCTCAGTCAGTTTTCTTACCTCCGCTCCAACAGTGCGGGAATGTTGGGCATTTATTTGCAGCACAGAGCACCGCTCAGGACCCATGTTATCGTGGGTATTTAGTGTGCACATAGCAGTGGGGCCATGACTCATTCGCATCCAGCAGCAGCCTGCCATGCGCCCTCACAAAGTCGCTGTACAGCTCGTTAAGAATGAAGTCTTCCTCCCTGCGGGCAAAGACTTCATCTACCAAATCCACAAGTTCGGCTCTGTTGGTAATCTCAAATCCACAAGTTCGGCTCTGTTGGTAATCTCAAATCCGCAAGTTCGGCTCTGTTGGTAATCTCAAATCCACAAGTTCGACTCTGTTGGTAAATTATGTCTCTTTAGAGAAATGCGATCAACTGCGTCGGGTGTTGGAAATGTTATCTTGTACTCATGTGTGGATCAATCTTGTGCACAATGCGTCTTCGGGCGACGGTTAGGACCGGCGGATCCTCCAAAATTGCCCATTTATATATATTTTCTTCTTCTGAATATGTCCAATTTATCTTTCTCTTTTGATCTCCAGATCCACTCGCGACTCCCTGCGCGCAGTTCCCTTTAGTTGGCGTCTTCTTGTCATCGTTTCCTTCTTGTAGTTCTTGAGCTCCTCCTCCAGCTACTGAAGTTCAAGCTTATTTTCAACTTCCTCATTATATAGAGTTCTATTATTCGAGTCAAATCTTTCACCTAATTTTCCACCTAATTTAGAAAATCAATTATTCCATATTTTCCTTTTTACAATTTGCTAGCTTACATTAGCTCCATTAGTTGTTTCATTTGATGATTGAGTTGTGTGTATTCCTTTTATTATCTCCTTTCTTTTCTTTCAAAATTTTATTAGTCGCAATCAATCCCTCTTTAATTGTGGGGATGGTTTTAGTTTCTTATTTTCCTCATCTGGCATGCTGTCTTCTATCTCCTCCGTCTCAGTTTCATAATCGGACAGGTTGATTACTAGTTTGTTTATTTCTGTTATTTCTTCGTTCATACAATTTAATTTCTCTTTCTTTGTTGTTTGCTTTCTTGGATCGTAGAATATACTAAAATTGCTTACTGTATTATTTAATATTTTCCTGAACAGTTTTTTCGTTCAAATACATCTTAAAGATTATTTTATTATCATATTTGCTATATTCGTTGAATTTTGCCAGGACTTCATCAGGTTCATGTTTCCACAATCTCATTCCCACTACAGGCATATTTATTTCGTTTTTTTGTTTAGCTCAATTTTATGTAAGTACTCTAAGGTGTCCTCTAGGTCCATTAAAAATTCCTCTTTTGTCGACTCAATATGTATAAACTTACAGCTAAATTTATTTTCAGTGTAGTATAATTTTATCTTCGTGCCATTACTCTTATTTATTTGTAAATTATTCATTTCACCTAAGTCAAATGTGTTGTGCGAATTTACGACCAATCGCGCGAGCCTTCCCGGAAAAGTTGCCAGTTTTGGATTTATAAAATGATGTATGATTTGGCCTTGTTCTTCTATATTAAGGATTCCTTCTATAATTGTTAAAGCTTTTTCAATATTTTGTGTTTCAAAATGTTCATCCAAGTAATTCTTGAAATATTCCTCCTTCTTGTCCGTCCATGTCATCTCCTTTACCCAAATGTGTTCGTATGTACTCAGATTGTTTGGTTCTTTATCCATAGTCGGTTTTATTAACTACCCTCGCCAACAAGCTTTTATACGTTGCATACTCTTTGTAGTCCGTCACTTTCCAGTCCTTCTTTCGCATGAGGCATGGAATACATGTTCTTTGTTGTTCTTTCTTGGGGTAGTTGTCCTTTTTATGGTCTTTACTTCTACAGTGGGAACAGACTTCTTTGCCATCACAGTACATCGTGATATACCCCAAGTCTCCGCATTTGAAACATCGAGATACCACGAGGTAGTCCTTAACTGCATGACTTGTATAGTTAATATATATTCCTGGTTTTTCCAACAGTGCATTCCTAACTTCTGATGTAACCTCTAATACCGCATGGCACGTTCTTTTATCTTTAGGTCTAGTCCGCAATCTAACATTCGTCTCTCTCTCTCAAAGCTTCTTCGGCGAGTCTTTCTTCATCAATGTTTGAATTGATTACCTACCTTACTATTTCTTCATCTTTTAGCTGTGACTCGATATTATAGATGATAAGGAGGGCGTTTTCCTTCTTGTCCTCAATTTGGAATTTGTCTTTTATTCCAGTTTTATTTATTATTCTGTTTATATCCTCTTTTGTCTCTGTCTCTACAATCATGGTATTTTCTCCAGTAAAGATTGTAGCGCGGTTCTTATCCTTCTCGGGGTTGATAGCTCCAACGAAGCTGGATCTGAGCTGAGCCAGGGTTTCTTCTGGCTTTGGTTTGATCTATAGAGATGGTTTATCTTTCCCTTTTATTTCTACGATTTTTTGTTGTCTCTCTGATGTAGTTTTCTTGACTGCGTCAGCAAAGCACGTTGCTGCACAGTAATCCTGCTTAAGATCACCTGTTCATTTTTTAGGAGTTCGCCAACTCTCATATTTAACTCTTCTACTCTCCTCCTTAGGTCTGCGTTACGTTTCATAATGCAACTTACCCTGTACTCCATGTTTTCCGATGTTGCTCCTATCACCGCTCTTTCCTTGTTTTTAAAATCTTCCCTCAAGTTTTTGTTTTCCTCTTCTATTCGCTCCAGTGTTCCCTCCACCTTCACCAATCTTATCTTTTCCTCAAAATGTTCCTCACTTCTTTCATTCAGTTTATCTACCTCTTTCTGTAATAGTTCAATTTTCGTTGTCAATATGATCTTTCTCTCTTCCAAAGTTATCGATACCGACCTTGCTGTCAGTTCACATTCCAGCCTTCTTAGTTCTGCTTTGTACTTTACTTCATTATCATGACTTATTTTCCTTTGTTCTGCAAATTTTCCTTCTAGTGTTACAACCCTGTTGTACCACGCAGTAAGCAGCCCCTCTATCTTTCGTATGGGTTCTTTTCTACATCTTGATTTACTCAGTGTTCTTTCTACATCTTTTATAGATTTCTTAAACTGTTCCTGGTAATGTACCTGCGGGGCTGTCAGTTCCCTCTCGGTATCAATCTCCTCTTCTGAATACTCTTGAGGATTTTCTTTTCCATCTTTCGGTTTCTTCCTAGCCTCGCCATTCCCATCCGCGGGCGATTCCTGCATTCTTTTCCTCCCTGTTTCTTATTCTAGTTCTTCAGGCATCTGCAGATCCCCTATAGAATATTTCCTTGATAGGATAATTTTTGTTATCTTTTCCGTAGTATTCCAGGGAGGAGTTCTAATAAGTGGTGTTCCTTTCGGTTTATTTGTCTTTGCTGCTCCTCTTTCCGCTTCTTTTCTCCTCTCCTCAATTTCCTGTTGCTTTCTCAATGCTCCTTCTTCTTTCTTCAATATCTCGTCAGGCAAGTCATACTTACTTAACTTCTGAGATTCCCCGTCCCTTCCAGTTTCGGACATCTGGCAGCCACTCGCGACCAATCACGTATGAGGTCCGATACTGCCGCACTGTAAACAGTACTTTAACCGCCTCGCGCTCGCGCACACACACGAATAGGAACTTTATCTAAGGATTGCAGCCATTTCAACAATGACGACACCTTCGCCAAATTAAAAATTCCTGTATCAAAGCTCTGAATTTGGTATGTGTTTTAAGTTATTCCACTTGGGGTACTGATCGTACAACCTTCTTGCGTCTTTATCGCGCACTAATTTTATCCAAGCTTAATTATGGTTGTCACGCTTATTCCTCTGCATGATTTTCCGCCTTACATATGCTCGATAGTGTCCATGATGCTGGAATTCGACTCTCCATTGGCGCGTATCGCACAAGTCCTGTGACCAGTCTTTGTGTTGATGCCGCTAAACTACCTCTTGAGATTCATAGATCCATGTACTGACCTATCTTGCGAAGATATCATCTTTAGCACGCCACCCAGCACATAACTTAGTCGTATACCCAGTACAACGAGCCCTATATGAACGCCGTGGTCACGCTACCCGACTACTTCGCATCCGAGCATCAGAGTTATTAGAGAATCTGAATGCAGACCGCCCAACTGTCTGCCCTGTTTGTTTTGATCTCCGTCCCCCGTGGATGCTTGCCCGCCTACGGATTCATATCTCTATATCAAGTCTAAAGAAATCGGAGACATCCATGATTGAATTCCAGCAACGTTTTTGTGCGTTGCATAGTCTGTACCCACGTTTTATCTCTGTTTTGCCGATGGGTCCCAATCAGATGAATAAGTTTGATGCGCGTTTGTTGTAGATGGGAAGCCGACCAAGTTTGTCTTAATCACAAAGCCAGGATTTTTACTGCTGAGCTATATGCTCTTTTAAAGGTTTTGGATTTTAGTCTTTTTTCCCGATTTCAACCTCATCCTTGTTTGTACAGATTCGAAGAGTGTTGTTCAAAGCCTCGAAAATATGTATTCTAAGCATCTACTCGTGCAAGATATTCTATGTAAGACACATGCCATCTGTTCTGCTGGTGATAAGGTTGTCTTTTTTTGGATACCCAGTCATGTTGATATCCATGGTAATGAATTGGCAGAACAAGCTGCGCGTGAAGCCTCTTTAGGAGCTAACATTGATATTCAGCTTGTCCCATTTCAGGACATGTTGATATATTATAGGCGAGTTACACGGAATGAATGGCAGTGACGATGGGATGACGTTGTTGTTCATAAGTTGGAACAAATTAAGGTAGTTGTTGCTCAATGGAAATCATCTTGCCGAGATAGTAGGCGTGAAGAAATAATTTTATATCATCTACGTATAGGGCACAGTCACCTGACACACGGATATCTGTTACGACGATTAGATCCACCACATTGTAATACAGTGAAACCTCTAGTAACGGACATCTCTATAAATCGGACACCTCCCATAACGGACAGATTTTGTAATCCCCAACTATCGCTATAAGAAGAAGCGTATTGGGAAACCTCTCTAGAGCGGACACTCTGTATTGCGGAGACGGACAGTGTTTTCTGCCATTTATTGGCAATACTTATCTCCTATAACGGACACTTTCAAAGTGATTTAAAGAGAACCAACTGATTGTCAACTTGTCGACTGTCTTACAGAATTGTTGGACAAGTTGACTTTCATAGTTCGTAATTATAGTTCGAGAAACACTTTTAACGCTAATGGAACTGGATTTTTTTCGCGCACAACCGGATAAACAATGTGATTGAAGGAAGAAACGTATTCTGATGATAAAATAGCGAAAGAGCGGCGCAAGACAATAAAGAGGAGATGGAAGAGAATAATTATGCAAAAACAAAAACACTTCTCTCTCCCTCCTCCTCTCTTTCTGAAAATAAACTACATGATTACAGTTAATTCACAAACATACATAGGATATGTAGTGATAATCGAAAAGTGCAAAAAATATAAATTATATTTTCTAAGTTTTGCCCTGAACATAAAATATAGTTTAGATGGCGGAAGGTAATGTAAGTAAGATCTTGGTTATATGCATACAGTATAATATCTTCATGCACGAGTATATGCTCTTTTGGTTGCATATGACAGGGTTCACTAATTTACATAAGATAATATTGAAACCTCTGTAAGACGGACACCTCTTTATAACGGACAACTTTTAATTCCCCGTGGCTGTCCGCTTTAGAGAGGTTTCACTGTAATTACAATGTAGTTTTAAGTATTCTCACGTCCATTTAGATTGTCCAGGATATAATCATCTGAGACAACGTTATAACATCCCCAATGACATGGCGTCATTGTTAGGGGATGAACCAGGTATGTTGCGCAGAATTTATATATATGTTTGTGAGACACGATTATCTCCGTCTCTTTGAGATGATTATGTCCCTTAGCTGTTAAGTTTTATGCATTACAATTGTCTTTTTTTTGTGAAGGCCCATTTACAGCCTTCAGGTTTTTAACTTATGCTAAAGACTTATATATCTTTAGTTTTTATTAATTTAGTTAGTGTTTTCTGGAGACCTTTTACATCTTCAGCTTTCATGTGTATATATATATACAGTATATTAACAGCTACAGATCAACATGACAAAGATAAAGGCGGGACAGGCTGTTACAGCCCATACACTTCATCTTATCTTATCAACAATGACGAGCACTATTTTCATTGACTGCTGAGGAGTGACAGATACCTTTGCTGAAATATGGGGGCGATTCTCGAGCACACGTTAACTTCCTTACGCGTACGACTACCTTACGTTGGCGGAAGTCGCGAGCAGTGGCGGCGTAATACAAGCTTCGGCCCTTGGCAAGCGAACTTGATTGAGGCCCTTTCATGAAAACATTCGACATTCGTGTATGCAGGCTGTCACTATTGGCGTAATATCATATACATTCCTATTATTTCGAGGCCCGCGAGAAACTGGTGGTCCGCAGGGGACATACTAGTCAAGATGGAAAAGCTTCTCGTTCACTCGCTATAGAGGAAAGTGGGTGAATATTGCCTAGGAAGGTAATACCGCGCATCAAGGTTTCTCTATGATATCGCAGAGCATGATATTTGTAATGGCGAGTGACAGGTAGCGAACAAGGAGTGAAAGACTACAACATGTGACAGTTGGCTGTGCGCGCCATGATAGCTGTGCAGTACGTGTTGAAAGACAAAGTGGGAAGGTGCTTATATTTGAGCAGAGACATTAAAACGTTGGATTTTTCACGTGTTGTGAAGAATAATAAATTGTGTTGCTGAGGTAGGTAGGATACTATGTTGTTTAAAAATATAAAACAACTACACGACAATATTAGCGTATTATATTTTTAATAATTTTTTGTGGGTGAAAGTGCATATGGGGTAATGGTGCGCCATGTATTACATTAGTGCGCGGTTTTCCCCCTCATTGCTTTTTATGGGACAGAAAATATACTCAAAATTTTCTTTCCCTCGTATTTTCGCAGATGCCGAGAAAGTATGTAAGGAAAACTAAACGCAAGATCTGGACAGAAGAAGCATTACAAACTGCTCTTTCTGCAATTAGAGAAGGATCAAAAATACAAGCCGCATCAAGAAGGTTTGGTATCCCTGAATCAACGCTGAGAGATCATTTGAAAATCATTGCTGCAGGAAGAACATCGAAAGATGTTCTTTGAAGAAATCCTGTTTTTACAAGGGAACAGGAAAAGGAACTTGTGAACCACACTATAAATCTTTCATCATTGTTCTATGGCATGACACCCATTGCGCTTAGACGATTAGCATTCGAGTTTGCCATTGCAAATAAAATTCCCAACAATTTCAATCCTCATTCTAAGATGGCTGGGAAGGATTGGCTGTATCGCTTTATGAAGAGAAATCCAGAAATAAGTCTTCGCCAACCACAAGGGACCTCTTTGAACATCATTAGTTCGTTCAGTGAAACGGAAGTAAAATTATTTTTTTCTAACTTACAAACTGTTATGGACAAGTTTTCGTTTTCCTCTCATCGAGTGTTCAACGTCGATGAAACCGGAATTTCTGTCGTTCCGAAAAAGTCCGGTAAAATGTTGACATCAAAAGGTGTAAGAAATGGTGTTGCTACATCTGCGGAGAGAGGAAGAAGCATCATTGTTGTCTGCTGCATAAGTGCGTCTGGAACATACGTACCTCCTATGATTATATATCCTAGGAAGAGATTAGCACCACATCTGCAACGGAATGGTCCTATTGGGGCAGTTTACCATTGTTCAAATAACGATTGGATCACAGAAGAACTTTACGTCACCTGGCTTTCTCACTTCAAGCAAAACGTGAAGCCTTCCCAGGAGGACCCTGTGTTACTAATCCTTGATAATCATGGCAGTCACATTTCACTGCAAGCTTTCGAAATTTGTAAGGAGAATCATATTACTGTTGTATCGCTTCCACCTCACACGTCACATCGGCTGCTACCCTTAAACCTTACATTTTTTGGCCATATGAACAATGCATTGTATAGAGATTGCGACCTGTTCTTGATTAACACTGCTCATGAAAAGATAACCACATCAGATATCTCTGCCATATTGAAAAAAGCGTATGTAAGAGTGGCCACGATGGACAAGGCCGTATCTGGCTTTCGCGCTGCAGGAATTGTGCATTTCAATCCCGACAAATTTTCAGCCGTAGACTTTGCACCATCAGTTCCTTTTGAGGTATATGACGTTGAGAACGATCGTGCAGAGAAAGTCCTTCCATGTACAAGTGGAATCAATCCGAGGGAACGAAACCAATCTATTGAAGATCCTACAGAGAAAGTCCTTCCATCTACAAGTGGGCTCAATTCGAGGGAAAGAAATCAATCTATTGATGACGATTCACCACGTCGACTGATTCACGTACTTCAGTAAAGGTAGCAGATATTGCACCAATTCCCAAGAGGCTAAAATGAAGAAGTCGAATACAAAGAAACAGCACGCTGAGATATTAACTAGAACACCAATGAGGCATATACTGGAAACGAAGAGTAAGAAGAGACGCCATCAATAAAAGACGTGAAGTACTGAAGAGGAAACTAAACTTTGATGACGAAACTTCAAGCAATAATGATCATCAGAAGAAATCTCGGGGAGCTAGTGTGGAAAAATCAACTGCGAAACTTAACACACGTGCAGAAGAGGAAGAGGAGCGTAATGACATGAAAACTTTTGACATGTGTGCCCTGTGTGGTGAATTTGGTAAAAACAATAAACTCTGGTTCAGATGTGTTTCTTGTGGCTCCTGGGTCCATTCCCAATGCAGTGGCTGGGAGAATGCTTGCAGTATTTGAAGTTTATTGTTTCAATTTTTAGTATTTCAAGTTTATAGTACGTAGTAGATTATTAAATACATAAACATGTTTGGTTTGCATATTACATCGGTTCTAGTATTATGTAATATTAAAAAAATTATCTGCGCGCTATTACTCTACGGGGTTAGTGAATACCGCGAATTTGCCTCACTCACTTTTTCGCTCGTTTTTTCATAATGTAATGCAGTTGACATAAAAGCTAATACAGATGTTTAAAGTTAAAGGATGTGATTATATGTTCCTGATTTCTTAGTTCTTTTCATACTAAAATGTTTTAGTAATTCGCTATTAAACCTTAAGTGCGCGATATTCACCCACTACCTATGCATGATAATGGATTTTGAGATTGTGGAGTCATGCTTTTCAACCATCCGATTATAGCCAAACGCACAAGTAAGAGTCCTGTGACGGTGTAGTTATTCCGTTACCGTGCAGCATCGAAGCTGCTGATTTATTTTAACGAGCGATTATTCGCTTGTGACCGTGACCCCCGCACAGTGGGACGTCCCCCACGCCAAGAAAATAACACTGCGAAATTGATACCATCTGAATGGTGAGGAAAAGTTGGTTGGATCTAGGTCAGGGGTTTATAGGCATGCTATCTGCTTCATATACACATAGTAAACGGAACATAGCATGTTTCATATTTATGTAAGTGCTAAAAACAAAACCTGTTTAATGGGTCGCTTGTATTACAGGAGATTTCTTCGATAAGTTCGGCTATCGTGAGGTAAATTAAATTGATTATTGAGGCCTTCCCAGGTACAAAACAGTGTTGTTTTTTTTCGAAGATTTTATTTGGGAAACTCTTTCTTGGTGGTCTTGCGAAATAATAAATAAATGCGTATTGACTCTAATGTGCTAAAATAGAACAACAATAGACCTTAATGATTGTTAACAATATGTTGTACTTCCTTAGTTACCCTCAAAATGAAATGAACAATATGTGCTATTATCAGTGTTTGATTTGTAGCGGGGGATGATTGGGATGTCCCCTTCTGCAAAAATCTTCCCTGGCTTTGTTTACCTCTAGCCTGGGATATAGACGATCCCAATATACCGTATAGTACATATCTCACTAATCCTCCACCCTTTCAGGAAATTGCATAAATCGAACACTGTTTCAGTATACGTATGAGTACTACAAGTGTTAACGCTAATTCTTTCGGGAGGGTAGTTGAACTCCCCCCCCCCCCGAAAGCATGCCTGAAACAAACATATGCTTGTTATGAGGCAAATGTAATTTCTAAGCATTGTATATAAATAAACTAGCCAACAAATTTAAAACTTTTTTCTGCCACATGGACGAAAATCGGGCTTTTTTTTTTTTACTAAATCGACCCTACTGAACACGAAAATGACAATGAAAACGTCGTAGGGCGTTAGGTTTTTTTTCTTTTTAGTGACAGGGGTGAGGTGGATTCTGGGAAAACAACAATTTTACGTTTCGTCAGGGGTGGATTTCGGTTTAATTTTTTGGCCTGGCCCACTGCTTAACGGAGGAATATACTTCGTGGAAGGGGAAGGATTACATGGCCATAGATTAGGCAGGAGAGATGGTGAAGTTGCCCCCCACCTTTCTTCCGCAATCAAATAATGAAACTAGGATACAGAAATTATGCCTTGAAAAGCTTTAAAACAATGGGAGAATTGCTACCTTATTCTCGAGTAATGTGACTCTCAAACACTCACTGACTATACTACCAAAATAGTTAATTTATTAGAAGTTTGTATCAGTAGTGTTTCTTATTTTCTCGATTATTATGAGATGTTACAAAATTAATAGGGCCTATTTTCATGTTTGTTCAAGCCTAGTAGTTGCAATATTCTATAAAGCGAGTACTATTACAAAGTAAATTTCATTACTGAGAAACCTGACATTTGTTACTGGCCATTTGATGAATATGAATTGTTATTTATGGCTTTTAGATATATTTGTCTTGCATACTGGGCAATCCGCTGAACTGGAATTCCAGAAAGATTCCTTATTAAAATCTTCACAACAAGGGAAGTTTCTTGGCATTGTATATGAGAAGCGAATAGCTCCTCATAAGATGAGCTTAAAGCAATATCAAATATGCAACAGAACTGGATCCAGAATTTTCGTAAAGTGGGGGTGCTAAAGTGAGGAATAAACCAGGGGCATTTTCGATCAATAAAAAACAAACAAGGAGGATGCTTTCTATGAGGCAAAGTTGAAATAATGCTGTAAAAGTAAAATATTTTCTCTTGAGGAGAGGGAGTGGCCACCCGCACCCCTATCTAGATCCATCAATGATACGAAGAGAAGTCGTCGTTGCAGCTACAGTTTAATTATAGAACACCTGTCACTTCAACTGCCGCTGGGGTATCTTTGTTCGATTCCCAGTCGTTGCAGCGCTGCATTTTTCAACCTTATACGTACAGGTTACTTGAGTAAATGAACTTAACATATTGGCTAATGTCTTCAATGCGATTCTATATAACATTATCCTGTCTATCTATTAAATTAGTGACATTTATTTAATATTTTTGTGTACCCGTTTCTGGTTAAACGTTTGAGTAGCCTCTCATTCATTTCTACCTGTGCATGGATAGTGCGAACGTCAATCACCCAGAGCGTCGTAAATCCGAATTGCCAAACCAGAAAAATATCGAACCAGCAACCTTGAAACATCGGAGTCGGCATTGAAATGTGTAAGAGTGCTTAATGAACTGTAGGCGCTAGTGGAGATGGTTTTATATTGTCAAGTAGGCATATTAGCAGAAGATAAACACTCTAGAAAGAATATTTGCAATATACTGCAATCATAAAATTATTTTAATAGAATGTGTGAAACGGTTCTAAAAATACGAGCAATTATTAAGAATATGCTTTAAATATTTTTAATTGTATATTTTGGACATATAGCGTATATTAGTCACAAAATATTTTCGTATTTTTTTAACTCAATTTAAACATAGGAATGATTTCTAAAATATTGATTTAATATATTTTAAAATTCTCTATACAGAAGGGAAATGTTTTCTGAATAACGGAAATATATGATTATAACATCAATTAAAAGATATGCAAATTTACGAACTCATTTCCAAAAATAAATTAATTATATACATTAAAGAACAATTGCAATTGTCTTTAAACATTTTCCAAGAAAGAATGTTTTGTAATTACTTAAATATTAATTTAGTTTTTCCTATATCTTCCGCAATGGAGGAAAAACAAGCCATTTCATAGTACTGAAAAACTCATTACTGGATAGCAAAGCTTGCTCCCCATATTGAACCATGATATCGGGGTGACCGAGAGCTTAGTGTGCTCGCTTTCTGTGCTCGTGGTCAGTGTTCAATTCCCGCGGCGGTCTATTGAACGAAGTGGTTCGGAGCCCACTGTAACAAAAACTGTAGGTCCCATCCTTAGAAGCTCACCAAATCGTATAGGATGTTAATTCGCTCACTCACTCATATCCTTAGGTGTTACTTTAGCCCCACGTAAAATCAACGTTTCAATAGACCAGGGGCGGATTTTTCAAGAGGCTAACAAGTCTGTAGCCTAGGGCACTCAATATCACGAAAACAAGGAGATAAGGAAGGGAAATGAAGAAAAAAGTAATCGGTGGAATATTTACGTTTCGAATATTTCGTTTCGTATTAAATACGAGAAATATCAAAATCTGCTACCGGACGGCCGTGGGTCAGTTGGTAGGTAGGCTTACCAATTGGAAGGCCCTGGGAACGATCCTACTCCTAGCGTCTCCCCATCCTAACTAAGGTTTTCCTCAGCCATAAAAAGTAAATGCCTGGATGGTACCTACAAACGAGGTCCTGGCCAAATACCTTCCAGCATCTTCTTCTCTGTCCTATCCCGAGCTGAGCCTGATTTGTAAGATGCATAAGGACCATGAATAAATGTTATTGAAATCCTGTTAGTAATGGAGATAAAAAAATGGGAGGCAGTGGCGCTGAGTGATGAGAACCGAACCATTACAGAAAAATGTATTGAAGCGTAATTATACTCAAATGTGCAGAGACTACACTCAAACGTAACAAAAAATAATTATACAACTCACACAAAAAATAATAGAACAATAGATAAATTGTTTGACCACCTACCTAAAATGTTTGTGGATCAAAGTCGATGCCGCGATTCGTCACATTTCTGGACATAGCCTAAATCAACCTATTTTAAAATTATCAGACACGCTGCCTAGATAATTATCACTCACGACATATATTACCACATAGCAAAATGTCGTCCCAGGAATATCTGACGGATCTCCTGGCAGGATATCGGGACGTCCGTAGGACGTCCTGTTTAAGTAACGTTTACATCCATGGGACGTGTAGTTATAATTAATCCTTCGTATAACTATACGAAGGTATATCCTTCGTATAGTTATAATTAATTAAATAATAATAATAGTAAGGTCGATTTAATTTATAGAAATTCCAGGTAGGAAATCCTGCACGGCTTTCCGGGGGACATCCAGGGGACCTCCATACGGGATGAACTGTTTGTATTGCCCACAGAGTTATCCCACGGACGTCCTTAGGACATCGCTATGGGACGTCCCAGGGATGTACTCTGCTATGTGGGTACACACACGCACAAACACGCTGACACATTAAAACGCACACAGGCAACGTCTGGAACTATATAACTGCCATTCACAGCCCCACTAGAGGAAACAAACTAACGAACTTCAGCATCAAATGCGTCGAAAGTCGAGAAGAAAATAAGTGGAAAATATCCTACATTTTATTGTAGGGAAGTAGCAATAGAAGTTATTGGCCGGTTTTATTTGACTAGACTTCATATCTTATTACCACAGAAATTTTCCGACAACCTGCTCATTTAGACATTGGGCTGGTATTGTAGTGGAACAAACCATAGGAAATAACGCAAGGAAACAATGACCTCGGTTCTTTTACCAAAAACACGGCTGAGACAAAAAGAAACAACTGGTATTGGTGCAATAAAATACAACGAAAGAGAATCTCTATGAACTTTCCTGTTGTCACGGCGGGGATGGAAAATCTTCAGAAGTTTTTACGAGATGTAGTAACAAGTAAAGGTTACCACTCATTGATACGCCTGAGATAAAAAAAAGTCTAAGAAAGAAACAAGGAAAAATAAACCCATGAGGTTATGCTTTCAGAAAAAAAAGCAATATTCGCAATATTTTGATACTATTTAGACCATGGAACTGTATGCATGTGAGCTTACAGCTTTCCTTCCATCTCGTCCCCCCCTCCCTCCTTTAGCCCTCTGCGTGCTATGTCAGTTTACCAGTTCTCAATAACTGTATCATCTCTTTAAAGACAGGAAGTGGTTGCTTTTATATTCACAGTGGCAAACAAGAATGGTTGAAATAGGATATAGGACAGGGAAAAAAGGGAAAACACACCATTTCTTTGTTACTGGGATTTTCAGCAGAACCAACCATATATTGAAAGGTCTACTAAATTAGAAACAAATTAATAAAAGAACTCGTGATATATCTGTACACCTAGCAATATTGTTCGCAGTTTCACCAATTTCGCAAAAGCTAATTTCCCATCCAAACGTGGGCGGGCAAAGTGTTTGGAAAAATCGATCCCCTTTGGAAAGCTGAAATAAATAGTAGTAGGATTAACTACAAAAATTGTTGTATAACAAGGAAGTTTGTAGTCTGAAACATAACTTACTCGCATATGTTTCCTCTTATTGTTTGCTGTAGTTGAGATGTTACAGACTCTAAATTCATTTGGGTCGCGGTGGCTATATTGGTAAAACGCTAATCTCTGGCGCTAGAGGTCGTCGGATCGATCCCTGCTCATACCATGTGGGTTTTGTGGTGGACAAACACCGTGTGAGTGGGTTTTCTCGGGTTCTCCCGTTTCCTCCCACTTTCTTCGTTCCACCAATTCATCTCATCATTTTCCATCCGACCTGAGCCAAAGTTGCCTAAAGGCCTTAAAAATTCAATTAAATTCTAAATCGTTTCTGCCGACGAGGTAGTTGTATGGCCTGAGGCGTTAGGCTAACGTCTCCAAGGTCGCGGGATCAAATCCCACCTAGGGCAGGGATGTTTATGGATTTTAACAATTATTGCACTAATTTAATCGTGACGGTCCGAAGTCAAAGTTACCAGAATGGTGCATGCAAAATAAAGTTCACTAAAGTTTTCTAAATTCGTTTTTAAATAGACAAACCTGTTAACACTTCTGATTATGTCTGATAATGGATATTGTTTCTTTTTCTTAAATGTTGTACGATTTGCACGGTAAACAGAACAAATTTAACGTCTAGCAACAAATTTAGCCAACTTTATAGTGCGACGTTTTCTGATGTATGAATTAGGAAAATTCCGCATCTCGGCTTGACTCGCCTGGCCCGATACTATTCCGGAAAACGGGGACAAGCCCGGCCCAGCCAGAAAAGTGGGTTCCGAATGCAATTACTCACTTTTCGGGCCGGACCATTTTGTATGTGGGCCTGAGCCTGAACGTACCAATTCGGGCCCGATTGCAGGGCTCTGGAAAAGATTGAGCGTTTTATTCGGAAGGTACCAAGAGTATTGTTCCCAGAGTTCACAAATATACTCCAGATATGTTCTAAAAGTTTAATAAAAGCATATGGAACCTAGTTTCAAATGCCCTGGAGACTTCAAAAGTACCTACGGAGCTGTACAATTATCCCCCGAAGAGGTTTCTCTGAAAAGACAAAAAAATGGTCATGCATAAAGATATATATATGACATGACAATGCTTGTGAGAGCTTATGCAGTCAGGAACTATGTACTGATAAATTTAACATTCAATTGACACAAAATTTAATTTTTATTCCGACCGATTTCGTAAAATATTTTTTGTTAACCACAGAACA